>JAQFYQ010001981.1:0-12379 GCA_034694885.1 Buchholzia appendiculata
GACATATAACCATCGCCAGGACCTGTCTTCGGACAGAGCACTGTCATCATCATCATCATCATCATCATCATCATCATCACAATGAAACATAGGCGGCGCGTATCAGGGTTTTTAGACAGCAATTTTTTTTACTGTGTTTAACCCCCCCCCCCCAAAAAAAAAACAAGTCCAAGCCCCCAAATAATTTTTGTTTGTTACCCACATTTTTTCGCTACCTCCTCCCCTCTGCTCGTCAAAAAAATTAAGTGCGCCGCTACCCCACCCCTCCTCCGCTCGCCAAATTTTTGGTTTTCCGATCGTCAGCAATTCCAGCCCCCAAATTAAAATGTCTGGAAATGTCTATGCAATTCAATAATATGAACACACTCTAAATACCAATTTATTTATTGGGTTTAATCACGATGGTTTATATTGGGTGATATTGGGTTATATTTAACAAACGATTTAAAAAAAATATAACCCAGGTCTTTTGTTTGCTCACATTACCTAGCAGAAATATTCATAGTTATCATCACAGTCATCGTCATCGTTCTTTCCATCTCTCTCGTCATTATCATCATTGATTTTTATCAGTCGGGTAATGGTATACTTCATTAACAAAGGACTGAAGTTGCGATCGCAACAGTACAAAACTGGATTTTGCGTGAAAATATTTTCAGAGTTGACTGCGTAAAGACTCCGCGACATCGCAATAGATGACAGATGAAAAAAAAGGCGGACTAAATGGATGCATGGCATCGAATTAAGTAAAACTAAATTGTTTTAACATCCAAGGCATTTCAAACAACGTCAAAATATATGAAAATTAATCCCACCACAAGTTTTGTACAACATCAATTACGCAAGTAAGCACACCGAAGACAACATCAAATACAATAATGTTTGAATGACGATAATATTAATCTGTGTTTCTAGTGTTGTTTCAAACCTTTGCATATTTTCTAAACTTTAGAAATTTTTTGAGTATTTAAATCATTTTAATTGTTTTATTTGAGTACACCAATCTATTAAAAAATTGAAGTGAATTTAAGTAATTTAATTTTAAAGCCGTGACTTAAGCACATCACAAAAGCCGACTTCTGAAAAGCATAGAAAAGAAAGGACATTTCTGTATATAGTATTCAAGTATATTTTAAAAATGTAAATTAAGCAACGCAATTATCACTACCGTATATGGGGAATTTTAATTTAGAGTTCTGTTTACTTATATAATTTCTGTCAGCAGGAATTGATAATAATTTCAATTTTTGCAAAATCTATTTACGAAATACATTAATACAATTTACGAAATACGATATGTTATTTCATCAAAAGCACGTCGTACTGACCGAAAATTAGTTTAATGACAGTTTTAATTACTTTTTTTGCTGAGAAGAAATATCCGACAGTTTAATTGGGCATCTAGACCTAAACATGATGCTAATTATCATGAGATAAATAAAAAATTAATTAGTTAGTGTTAATTAGACACATAAAATTATAACAACATCTAAAGCAACACGAGGATGCACGCAACGATATTTACCGCTATCAATCCCTGAATGATACAGAGGAAACGAATCAGAAATATTCACGAATTAAGATTAATTAAAGGCAATAGCATAGCAACTGCATCACAAATTCAATAGGCAAATATTTAGAGCTTTCAAATACAATCACACAATTTTGCACATTTATGATCACATAAAATTTGGCCCGTGTTGGGCAAACTCTTCAATACGTTTTCCGTTCAGCGTTACCGAAAGTTTTAACGCTTCCATATATTATAATTGCGATCACGCTATTGTTTACGACGATGGTGACAACGATGTTCATGACAAAGCTATGACAATGCTATTTATTTATATATCATAATAACAATAATGAATATCATTGACAACACCGGCAGTGTGCAACTGTACATTTATTATGACGACGACGATAACGATAAATCAACAATGATTACTTTGTAAATTATTGTACCGAAATCCTACAGTACCACCGACCCATAAGGTCTATGAGGCTAATATAACTACTAAGCCAAAGTCTTTCTCCGCACCGTGACCAATGGTCAATGTTCATTAATTGTTTCAAATTATGATTCTATTCTGTTAATTCAGAACCTGTCTTTTGTTCAACTACCTACATGCTGTATTTACACATGTCGTATCAATGTGAATAGGTTGTGCTTACAATACTCATAAAATTTTGAATTTAACCAGAAATTTGGAAAATGATCCAGCAGTGGGCTTTTTCGAGACTGTGTTTTAAAATAAAAATCATTTACTCATCACGTATAACGACATTCAGTTCAACAACGGCATAGCTAGCTACACGTATAAGCGATGCGGTACAACGTCAATCTAAGGATGGATTGCACAAGGATTTGGCTCGTTCAATGAACAACTGTATTATGCAATTGTGCATGCGAATTGCACTAATTACAGTAGACATGGAGAAGAAAACAGCACATACCATCGTTGATGAGCCTCTGTATTATGCACGCCATCTCTTGACAATGCCGTACTCCATATTCAACAGATTGGTCGTTCTCAAGGCCAAGAACTGAAACTTCAGTTAAGTTTATTGAAACAATGAGCATGTTTCATGATATCTGAATACAAGCTACAAGATTGTATTATTTAAACGAGAAGCATCAGTCAATAAGCGATAATAATAAAATTAATTATTGCGAATATTTTTTAGAATGTTGATAAAACATTTTAAAAAAATCTGTCATAACATTATATCTGTTCTTAGGTAGAAAATATTATCTTTCAGGAATCCGCCCATAAATGACATGATCTTAGGAAAATAAAGAATTGACAGATAATTGTTATTCCACACAGAATAAAGGATATAAATATTTTATCATACAATTTACGTCGATGGCTTCGCAGCATTCCATAGCAAAATTTATAATTGAACTAATCAATCAATAACAATAAATAGCAATTCAACCTATCATGTGCGCACCTTAAACAATCAGTATGATTCAAGCACGAAGATTGTGAGAACATTGCTTCAGGAGATTAAATTCAGGTGCTTGATAGACAAAAGCACTAAAGAAGACGCCATACACAAACTGTGCAGAGTGTAAAAGCAACGCATTTTTTAGTACATTATATTGGAAAGACAAGATTTTGTGAAAAGATTTTCAATCTAAGATCTACACGTGGGAAATTACTGCCTTTTTACAAAAGAGTTTTAACGATTTCGACGCATGAATATACCAGAATTTTTTTATTTACTCTTACAAACGATTCAAACACGCTACGACGAACTTGGATAGATGTACATAGCCGTAACTATTCAAGCTAAAATATGTTTAATTTTTGTCATTCGCAGCATTTTTTGTGCAGCTTTAAGTTTTTAAGAGCGGTTGGTGCACACGCATTGGAAATAACAAAGTTGCCGACTAGTAGAACTCTGCAGGCCTCTTGCTGCATTATTGCCTCTACCCTGGCGCACGCAGCAAGACATTGAAAGTCGCACTTACTTGACTCCTAGATTTATGCAAAGCGTTCGATAACATCAGTCAGCATGTACTAAACATACTGTTGGTGTAAAACTAGAGCGTTATTTAAAATATTTGAACCACTGTTTAGTTGACATTATGCAACGAGAATTTTTTTTATTTTTGTAAGTAAGTGTGCGACAGAAGACAAAATAGTCTAGATTCTGTTTTTACCTAAGTGCTGTATTGCCAAATATAAAAAAATCAAAAATCAAGTACAATTATGCTCAGAAACGATAAACAAAAGATGAGTGACACGTAATTTTTTAATGTAGGTTGCGAAGATTTTAAAATTTAAGATTTTTAACCAAAAGATTTTTAAAATAACGATTTAATAGGATTTAAGATGTAATGCCATTGAATTTTTTAAAAGAAGATCTAAGATTACCTATATTTATCGACGATCAACATTTATGACCTTCAGTTCTGATCAATTGAATACAATGCTGAATAACGGAAACACCTGGTACGTTATCTCGGTGACGCCTGCATCAGATGCATCTGATTTGTTGCTTCTGGTCACGTGATTTATTTAATTATTATTGCGGATCGAATCACTGGTTCGTGACTCGCGGCTACAGCAGATGTTACGATACCGAGGTAGAAACTTATCAGAACGGAAATATTACATATAGAGATCGGCATAAATCATCTGCATACGTGGCAATTAAAGCCGCACTACAGAAAACCGTCAACAACATCTCTGGCTTCAGGCTACTGCAACTATTTCGTATCTAATTTACAGATGCTTAGTATGTAATGTTATATTAAACTGCCCACACTGTGCCTAAAGGTAGACATGCGACATGCCTTTGAGTGCTCATGCAAAAGTGTGACATGCAATTCATTGGTTCCTTGAAAAACATATACCAAGTATATCTAAATATATTTTTAAATCCCGCATGCAGAAATATTTTTAAAATCCCGCATGCGATATGTATCGTTGTTAAAAGTTACAATATTAATTCATACACTTTAAGTTTTGAATTTGAAACAAAAGGAATTTTATGGAGTATCACAAGTTCGTAACGAAATTTTACAACACTCCTGATACCACAGGAAGTTTGTTAAAGATACATTTCATATAAGTTTACATACATCTAAGATCTTTTTATCATAAACAAATTCTAAACTCAATAGCGCGTCACTAACACGAAAGGATACAGTCGAGCATATCTTTGATGCAGTTGATCGGTCTTTCTGACTTGTAGAACTTCTTGAACTCTTTACGAAGATCAAAGAATCGATGGAAATGTTGAGGCAGCTGAATGTTCTTCCTGATCGCCTCTGGAAGGAGACACATGCGTAGGTGGAGTTGTCCGTCCGTACAGAAACAGAACGGACGTCCACCATGATCCGGGTGAACTTCCTTGGCACAGAGGAAGCGCTCGAACTACAGCACAAACAGAGAAATCAACCGATCTCAGAAAGAATGTCGAAAATAACTGAAACACTGCTATGAATTTAGATGATAGCCATGTGAGATCGCCTTAAGAAAGTTCCAGTAACACAGTTTTAGTAAGTCAGGTCTAAACTGCCTTTTATCGGACTGCTGGTTCTCATCAGTCCGATAGAAGGCAGTCGACCATTCAACTTCGTTAGATGACAAGATGTGAGGCTTCACCTGGGTACTAGATGTGAGGCATCATCTGGTTATGCTTCCACAATAGAACATTTATCTCTAAGCACCCCAGACTCGTACAGCGCATCTCGCTACGACCGATCGCTTAAAGTAATTACAATCAATGGGCAATAAAAACAACATCGGAACAAGGCAAATAGAAATCAAAATCCAAAACAGGCCTTGGAGTTCACAACGCAAAAGATAATGACACGGTTTAGGTTTGTGTCTCTTTTAACCATCGAAATGATTGCCTCAACTGACTTCCCTAATGGTTTCATATTATTAGTTTACATCAATAATAAATGATAAGCAATAAAATAACAAATGAATGCAATAAATTGTGACAATTTTCTCAACATCGTTAAGCATATTGTGAATTGATAACACAACGTTAGTCACAGGAAGGTCGGTTCAAAATTATTCAAATTAGAACAATAAAAAACAATCCAAATTCTTGCTCAAAAATTACTCTTAGACATAATCGTAATCAGAATCATGAATTCTAACCTTCCTAACCCAATTAGATATAACATTTAAAGCGACAAGTTTGACCAAATCCTGAAATAATTTTGATATTCTTGAACAGCAAAATTTTAAGATTGAAAAGCATATAATAACTCTATTTTTGGTACTATACCCCACCTCGTCTAGGACTTGCTCAATATGTTGAGTATGACTCTTACCTTATCTAGACCTTGCTCAGTATGTTGAGCATGACTCTTACCTAATCTAGACCTTGCTCAGTATGGTGAGCGTGACTCTTACCTTATCTAGACCTTGCTCAATGTGTTGAGTATGAGATCATGGGACTTGCTCAGTATGTTGAGCGTGACTCTTACCTCGTCTAGGACTTGCTCAAGAGGCTGAGCATTCTTGATGTTGTCCTCCAGAAGTCCAGTCTGAATGCGGCATTCCTCGGTCAGGACTGTCTCTGAAGAGATGTCATCTGTGGCTGGGCGAACGTAATGCTGCTGTAGTGTCACGACCTGCCGTGAGGAACAAGCAGAACAATAATTAGAGAAATTCTGAAAGTAATGTTTAAGAATTATAAATTACATTCACGCGTATCCAATTATTAAATTATCGACACCGAGAAAAACAGTATCATCATGTAAGGACAGTATTAGCATTAGACCGAGAACCGCACAAAAACGAAAAAATGAGATGAAATACTAATTCATGAAACAAGAGGAAGACAATCGTGATAACAAATATTAATCCGTAACAATGGGGAAGCGTAACAAGCGCTTACTCTAGCAGTAAACTCATAGGAAAATGTTTCAAAGATACGTTGGCCTACGGTGTTTTATATGGCATCGTTAATTAGACTATCCCTACCAAGTAAAAGAAGACAGCAAATGTCATGGAATGTTCATGATCAGGGCAGGTAACGAAATTGCATGGAAAGCAGCAATTGATACACGAAATAATATAGCTGCAATTGAAAAGCTCCATCAGGTCATATCCGGTCATGGGCAAATTTGGCTTAGGGTCATTTATTACTTAACTATTGAATTTTTTTTATTGGTCCAAGTTAGATCCAACAGTATTCCAACAAACGAGTCTATCGCTGCTCAAACAACTGGTTTTGTTCTTCTTCATCTTTTACAGATCGTCGCCCAAAAGATTTCAATTAAATTGTAAAATTATGTAATTGAAATTTCAATTCTTTTGGGCGATGATTTGTAATGGATGAAGAAGAAAACAATCAGTTGTTCGAGCAGCGGTAGACCAGACTGTTGGATCTAACTTGAACCGATAAAGCATTTTCAATATACGAGTAATAAATATCCCTAAGATAAATTTCCTCCTGACCGGAAATGACCTAAGGGAACTGTTCAATATTATTTCGAGTATCAATTGCTGCTTTTTATGCAATTCCGTTACCTGGTCTGATCATGCACATTCCATGAACTTTGCTGGCGTTCTTTTATTCAGCTGAGATAATCTAATTAACGATGTTATATAAAATACCGTAGGTCTCCATAACGCTACAAACAGGATTTCCCACCAGTAAAGTTATCACCAAACTGCTCACAAAGCTCGTCATATATAATTCACATTAAATTCGCATAGAAGTTGTTGTTAAATAGAATAAATGAAAAGATTCTTGAACCTGGTAAACAAATACAGTATAACAGATGGCGCTATTTTTAACATCAAATATAAGCCTGCAACATTTCAAGTTGCTGCATACTTTGTAACTTTGTATAGACGTGTTGCACGTTGATATTGCATGTTGCAACACATGTTGCATGCTGTGTGTATGAATAGCGTAACTTGGGAGTTAACTGTTATCGATTCATAATATTGCTTCGGTACATTTCTACTACCCTCCATGGCCCCACTACCTCCTGACTCTTTTACCACACCCCTCACCGTCAATTAGTTTGTTTGGTATTGTCTACGGTTAACGTGTGTTACCTGACGCCGGTGTATGTATGTGTGTTTGGGGGGGGGGGTCCCAGCGCGTGGTTGGGTAACAGCTGTTCCTTATCTGCGAACTCCCCATACAGCATACACTGAACACATTGAACACACTGAACATTGAACACTCGACATATATGTGCAACCCAACTCTGTACACCGTTGCGATACAACATATGTTCGCACAAGAACAATACACATTTCATACACAAACACGAGTACATACACAGACAACTATTACTGCGTAAGCGAACAATACAGCAGATACTTAGCTTGTACCAGAACAAGCATTGAAATGCATACTTTACAAACGAAACATGCAATTATAGCCTATTTTGCACATTTCGATGGCACTCCCAGACTTTATCTTGAATTTCAAATTGTATGACTTTAACGCATCAAATTGTCTGTTGCATTTCTATTTACATAATTATTCTAAAAGATCTATCTGTGCGACAACGTAAAATGCTTGTCGGCTATTATGTTCACATTTTGTGGACGCGTTGATTTATTCTCTTCCCCTTTTTCTTTCTCTATCTCTCTCTCTCTCTCTCTCTCTCTCTCTCTCTCTCTCTCTTTATCTCTCCTATCTCTCCTTTCTCCTCTCTCTCTCTTTCATTTATTCCTCTCTCTACTGTTTTTTTTCTCTCGCACCCTCTCTCACTTTCTTTCTCTCTCTCACTCTGTCTCTCGCTCATTTTCTATTCTTTGCTCCTTTGTCTTACAAACTTCATCGCTCGAGTTCCGTGCTTTTATCAGTCTCTCAAGTCAATTCATGAAAGCATGAATGGTAAGCGGTAGGGTTTACCGAAGGTGACAGCTGTTAGCTAGACGCATGATCAACGATATCGGTGTGCTACCTATGAACACACTTCGCCTTCGCCTGCCCTCCTCCGATCTATGAACTGCACATTTTTCACATGGACCGATCAGACCGTCATTCTTTTCGCTGAACAAACAAAATAGGACTCAATTTGTGGTCGATTTATCAGAATCTGAAATGAATCTGAACGTTATTAAAATGTTTTTTTTTATCTGCATTTTCACGTAAGCTCAATGCACAAGTGTGCTTCAGACGAAATGGCACGTACAAAAACTCACCCACATGCAGGCGTACACGCAGGTGTACAAACACACACACATTTAGGCGTACACTCAGGCTTTGGTACAGGTACACGAACGTTTGTGCACGTGATCGATGATGCTCACAGCTCTGATTCAACGTCTCATGGGCTCTTGGAAGTCCGCGAAACTTATTGATAAATCGCATTATGAATGCTAATGATCGATTCTAATTCTTATATTGCACACAATACACAAATTAAAAATACTGTATACTTTGTATCACGCGAAATACGTTTAGTTCGTTTAGAATACACTGGCGGATACAAGACTTTAGACGGGGGGGGGGACAAGGAAGGGGGCACATGGAGGCACAAGGAAGGCTAAAGCAGCTAATAAGAGTGATGTTAAGTCATGCGTCACTAAGTCACGCGTCACTAAGCTATGAGTCACTAAGTCATGAGTCACTAAGTTATGAGTCACTGAGACAAAAGTCACTAAGTCATGAGTCACTAAGTTATGAGTCACTGAGACAAAAGTCGCAAAGTCATGAGTCACTTAGTTATGAGTCACTGAGACAAAAGTCACTAAGTCATGCGTCACTAAGTCATGCGTCACTAAGCCATGAATCTCTAAGACAATGGTCACTAAGCCACGAGTTACTAAGCCATGAGTCACTAAGCCATGAGTCACTAAGCCATGAGTCACTAAGCCATGAGTCACTAAGCCATGAGTCACTAAGTCATGAGTCACTAAACCATGTGTCACTAAGTCATGCGTCACTAAGCCATGAGTCACTAAGCCATGCGTCAATAAGTCATACGTCACTAAGCCATGAGTCACTAAGTCATGCGTCACTAAGCCATGAGTCACTAAGTCATGAGTCACTAAGTATGAAACATGACATCTGTACTCCGTTCACTCTCCACACGAAGCATACAGTATATACCCTCACACTCACTCACTATCAATGTGATTCATGGTCACTCTTAATCCAAGACTATCAAGGAAAACTTATATCAAGCCAAAGTATCTTAATATACCATCTTCTCAGACTTCCATTTGCCATTTGACCTGAAAACCAGGTCAAATTGACATTGCCAGGTAATTGCCAAGTATGAAAATTTGACAGATAATTTTACCTGAAAAAATATAATTTTTTTTTACTTTTTGATCCCCGCTACACTTCTCTCTCCGCTCGTCGCAGTTTTTGGGCCTACAAACTGTTTCCAGGTAATTCTGTTCAAACTCGGGTAATTTTGACCAACCTGTCAGGTAAAATTGGTGCAGCTAACTGGAAGCATTGCATCTGCTAGTCAACTTGAGTTGAGACATAAAATCCAGCTCAATGTGTTCAATATGTAATATGTGAATCAATGTGTTTTTTCATAGACTTTCAAACAAGCATGCACTCACTAGCGTAGATGTGAAACAAGTCAACAAGCGTTTGTTACGAGTCGTGTAGCCTTTTCTTAGCACCGAATCTTTATTTATATCACATGAAGAAAAGACGGGAAATTGATGAAGACATGAAGAGAGGTTAACCTAAACGATACATAAGATGTTGAGAAGAGAGGATCTGATCTGAGTTACGAAGGGCTGTGGAGGCTTACAACTAGAGTAATAGATGACTAATACATGTACAATCTTTTGTCATTGAAGTAGTTCTTGAAAGTTTGTAAACATTTAATTAGCAGGAGTATTCAATATTCAGTTGTCTTAAACTGGATGCATTTTTCAAGTCCCTACAATCGGTAACACGTGTAGTAATTAATGTTCCGGTCAGGTGTCCTACGAGGAAGTCGGCTTTATATTTAGAGTAGCGCGCTAAATTTTACGCGATCATTGCAGCCCAGAACGAGACCAAACCTTATTAAACAAATTTCTTACAACCTTATCTCACAATCGTTTCTTATTGGCAGTCGACATAACAGCTAATTATCATTCATGCAGCATGTTAACACCAGTTTCTTTGTTTATTATAAGTGCATTTATGCATTCCTTTTCTACTCAAAGAGAAACTGAGGAAAGAAAATAAAATAAAAGACTACAGGTTCCCGAAAACAAAGCCGTCAGTATCTTCCGTCTTCTTGGCTGGGTTTTTCATTCAGAAAAGTTTCAGAACGGGTCGCCAAGTTTTTTCTCACATCCCCGAAATTGCTCCAGAGTTTTATAACTCTATAGTTGTTCAATCTAAAGCTGGAGATTTAATGATTAAATCTAATATACTTATTAAGTGATTATATCATTTGATAATATAGAACTATTAAATTTGAAAAACGTTTGATTGAAGCAGAAACGTTTAGCTGAGTAACCCTGTATAATAAGTCATTTTAATTTTGAGATGGATGTTGGTTTAATAATTATATTTAAATTCATTTGTCCTTGAGTTCCACAATGGAGTGCGCTTATATATCCTCTTTTGTCAAAGTCGTAACCTGTTTTGGTCTTTCAAGCTGTTGCTATACCGTTGTTAAGTGTCTAGCTAATTTATAAACTTAGTCATCTTCTGAGGTAAGACGTGGTATATAATACCATTATCCACGCATAAAAATAACTTTACCAAAAATGTCAGAAATGATAAAGGCTAAAACTGTCAAACAATTTCATTACCATTCTCCAAACCACTATTTGATAACATCAACAGCTATGGAGATAATCTATGCGTACCTTGTTGTTAGCGATGTCGTAGAGAAGATAGATAAAGAGGACGATCTGTTCCTCATCCGAGCCGAGGTTCTCCCCGTTCTGTCCGGCAGTGACGCAGAAAAGACATACAAGATGCGAGCATGGAGTCGGCGCTGAGACGGAAGAGGAACTTCCTGCCAGTGAAGAGGAAGCAGTCATTCCTCTTTGCGTCGTTCTCTCAATATCTTTTACTAACGTAGCTCTTCTTTACGTCGTCCACTCAATTTCTTTTCTTTGCTGCAACGCGGTGCTATAATTCAGATACGAGATGTTAACCTCCTATGATTTCTACCATGATCTGTGACTCCCGTATTTGACGGATGAGAAGTACCTGTTCTGATTTGAAGTAGTTCGCCTTCGATTTACATTCCGTTGGAATATAATACAATTGACTCCGTACAATTATCTGAAAAGAATCAAGTTTACTTACTTCTATACTTAGCGCTTCATTATAAAATTGTAGAATAAATTCCGAATGAAGTTCTGAATTTTGAAAATGTAAAAGTTTCAAATTCACAAGTACACGACTGAATTTTTCGAACGTAAACGATAATAAATTGAAATTTTCCAAACTTAATTTAATCTGACAAATTTTCGTGTGTAATGTATTCAAATATTCTACAAGGATGGAACACCAATATCTCCTCAAGTGAAAATCTACCTTGGCTCTCGGATGACTCTTTTCAGTTTCGGAAGCGGTTCCAAAACTAAAATGGCTCAGCATATAATTTAATTTAACTTAAAGTCTCGTTCTCTGACATTACAATGCGCCTTACAGATGTTATTACTTAGATCAAAACTCCAACCACTCTAGTCAGTCAGCCAGGAAAAACAAAATATAGCAGGTTTGCACTGTAATAATTTTGAAGTCATTTTATGCAAAACAATTTCAAGAAGAGATGACGAATTTAACTATATGAATATATGTTCCTTATTAGATATCAACTCAACAGCAAAAGTTAATGCTAACAAACTCAAGGACCTCTCTAGTTCACCTGCAATCGCAATGATCCTAGTATGTGTGTGTAAACAGTGGCTTAAAATAGAACGAGAGAGAGTGAGCGAGAGAGAGAGAGAGAGAG
>JAQFYQ010001982.1:0-12378 GCA_034694885.1 Buchholzia appendiculata
AGAGAGAGAGAGAGAGAGAGAGAGAGAGAAAGAGAGAGATAGACAGACAAAGAAGAAATTGAGAGAGATAAGTCCAACAGGATTGAGGAAAAAGCATCTAGATATAAAAGACCTAACTGTTGTGTCGGTATCGTAACTAGCTTGCGCAAATGCCATGAAAATATTTTCTGAAAGGCAATAATTGCGAAGTGCTAGTAATAAACCGCACAGATAGAATATATATTACTGTAATTACGCACCAGACTGCAGTTGATTTAGACGCTTACATACATAATCACCATACCATAATCGAATGCTAAGCACTGGGAGTATTTGGACGATTCGTTATCGTTATCGTTATAGATACCGCCGTCCAACTCCAAAGAATAAAACTAAAGGTACTACGGTAAAATGTTGGAACAAAAGGAAAGACAATAATTCATAACTTTTCTTAAAATATTCGTAGATGAAATGAAATAAATATATTCTCAACAATCATGAAGGAATATATTCAGACAGTAACCTCCCCTCCGATATAGGAGGGAAGGTTACTGTCTGAATAATAATTAATATCTTATCAAACTGCTACAGAACCACCTTGATACTGGGAGGTTCCACTGGCATAGCAACAGCCAATCAGCTACGAGCATTTTTTACCGGTGTCTCTCTAACCTGTTTCCATGACAACGTCGTGACTTGGGAACGTATTGACCGGATCTTTCGTACAACGAAACTGAATTAAGAGAATCTCGGCGATAATCCAGGATTCACGATTCAATGCAGCGCCGTGTTGGATAGATCTAGCAGACTGGCATTGTGTGCAGAACACAAGGTGTGGCGGGAAGAAAAGCTGCGGTTGCTTAAAAAGAAGAAAAGAAGGAAGTTGGACGGTCTGACCGGATGTCGGCTTTATCTTATAAGATAACTTCCGTTTTGACATAATGGAACAGCGGCTGTTTAACGAGATTTATATTTATAGAAAAATAGAAAAATCTATTCACAGTACCTTACTATAGTGTTGACGACTTTAGAAATTAATAACTCTAATGAATATAGCTAAAAGTCGTCCAAAAGCAAAATTTTGTAGCTCTAATGAATTATGATTTGATTAGCAATATAGTGTTGAAATGCCGAAGAGTCTAATCAAGCGAAATGATAGTGTCATCTCCATCATCATCATCACAGTCATGATGATTTTTTTCATATGTGCATAAATATATTATGTATATAAACTGATCATCGAAGATAAAGCGGTGTATTTATTTTCCGAACACATGTGTACCGTATTTATGATATACTTTAAAGTTACAATAACAGGTCAATCTCTATCTGGTAATGCTTCAGAGTCTAATTATCACGTATGCAGGCATTACAATATTTACAAGAATCTAAAGCAGGATGCTAAAACATAAAATGACTAGTGTATCACTTTTCAAAAGATAACCAGCGGTAACATTAACGATTAAACTTTTGCATACGCCTCGGTAAAGGTTACTTACTCTGAACTAATGAACTTGATTAATTGTTAGCCCTGCTGAGACAGATAGCGGTCAGATCGGCACTTTCTGTAGGATTACTTTGTAATAACCTACACTGGTTGAAACTAAAACGATGAATTGAGTAGGAAGTTGGGCGTATAATAAATTCATTGCCAGGTTCTGTATGAAGAAAGTCAGAGTTATCAGCTATTTGTTGCGTAGTCACGCACGAACCCGTTGCTACGCCTGTCGTCAAGCACAAACCAGTTGCTACACTCGTCAGCTCTCTGCTGGAAACGTCACAGAGAAGTACCAGTCTGACACGCCCATCTCTAGTCCAGGGAACAGTCTGACACGCCCATCTCTAGCCTTGGGAACAGTGACACGCCCATCTCTAGTCCTGGGAACAGTCTGACACGCCCATCTCTAGTCCTGGGAACAGTCTGACACGCCCATCTCTAGTCCAGGGAACAGTCTGACACGCCCATCTCTAGTCCTGGGAACAGTCTGACACGCCCATCTCTAGTCCTGCGAACAGTCTGACACGCCCATCTCTGGCCCTGGGAACAGTCTGACACGCCCATCTCTAGTCCTGCGAACAGTCTGACACGCCCATCTCTAGTCCTGGGAACAGTCTGACACGCCCATCTCTAGTCCTGAGAACAGTCTGACACGCCCATCTCTAGCCCGAGCAACAGATAAAGTCCAATTCAGCCTTGCAAGCATACAGTAAGCCCACTGTAAGCCCACTGCAAGCCCACTGTAAGCCCACTGCAAGCCCATTGTAAGCCCACTGTAATCCCACTGTAAGCCCACTGTAAGCCCACTGTAAGCCCAATGTAAGCCCACTGTAAGCCCACTGCAAGCCCACTGTAAGCCCACTGCAAGCCCACTGTAAGCCCACTGTAAGCCCACTGCAAGCCCATTGTAAGCCCACTGTAAGCCCACTGTAAGCCCACTGTAATCCCACTGTAAGCCCACGGTAAGCCCACTGTAAGCACAGGGAACGCACAGATGACACGCCCACTCTAAGTTCCAGTGTTACACCGGCAGCGACTTGACACGCCTACTTCAAGCCGAAGGAACAGACAACGCCCACTCCAAGCACGGGACGTAGTATCTCAACGCCAACTTCTCGGGCGAATAACGTCATGGATTACCATTGACGTTGAGGAACAGCACGTGACGTCATGATGGACAAGTATCAACAGCTCGCTTCACACACGCGATCAACAAACAACAGTTCATTTCACTTTGTCATGATTACAAGATCCCGGGGTCACTTCGACCCAGTATGAGACATCTCGATTGTCATACTCTGTCACTGACTGTCATGGCTAATCATAGGAAGTAATACTCCGTTTGATTATAATCTCTTAGCATCACTCATGTCGCAAATCAGATGCAAACAAGACTAAGACAAGTCACAACAACTTCCCGAGCAAAACATTGTCCTTTCAATATCCAAAAGACCTGGCGTATTGCTTCTTATTAGAAGTTATCAAACAAATATGGAGTCAAATAATTATTAACGTCAACATTATTTCAAACGTTTGTCTTGTAGACTATGCAACGTATCTGTATAGAGATATATATTCACGTGATATACTGTTAATGCACCATGTTTTAGCAGAAATTCTTCATCTAGAATTTAGCTGCTTAGGGTTATTTTACCATAGAATTTTTTCTGGCGACTGTGGAGATGGGGAGTGGCGAAGAAGGAAGGAAATATAAAGAGAAAGATTATATTAGGGTTTGAATCACTAATCTCCATTCCCTAAATACGGCCTTGTGTATGACGATGATGAAGTTTCATCAGGTTCATAATTGAACAAAAGGAACAACGGAAACAGAAATAGAGAAATAGAGACATAAAGAGAAAGAGAGAGAGAGAGAGAGAGAGAGAAAGAGAGAGACGGACGGACAGAAAGAGAGAGACAAAGAGAGGCAGAGAGAGACAGAGAGAGACAGAGGCAGAGACAGAGGCATAGAGCCAGAGAGAAAGAAAAAACGAGAAAAAAAACAAAAAATGAGAGAGACAGTGCACTCCAAGTTGGAAAGGATTTCGTTCTTATTCAGTTCTTGTTAGCGTTGACTCTGGATGAAAAGCAAATGTCATCCTACAGAGCCGACATCATAAACTCCATTGACAGTAACTCTACCGTAGCAGCAGTACAAGGAACTATTCCGATTAAATTTCTCTCAACCATTTACTACCCGACGGAATTGGAATAAAATTGGCGCATTATTCTGTTTGATGGCGCCGTTCTTAGAAATTCGGTGTTAAGTGAATGTCTTGACGCCTTCAGTGAGCTCACTGGTCCCACATGGAATTGTTGCCACACGGATCCAATAAAACACGTGCAAGGTAATTTCATTCACGTAATGTTCACAACACGCAGTATGCCACAGTTTTTCCGAGACACCAGGGAACCGTTTATAGATTCAGTGGTAATGCTCAATGGCAAATTGTTACTCGTTCTCTGCAGTGGTGGTCGTTCACAATTACTCTGCGCATGACAGTTTGATGCGGCATGTTGAAGTAAGTTCGAGGTAAATCTTGTGTAGCGTTGGAAAGTTATAGTGAAGCCGTTTTCACAGGGTAACATTTGATGCGATGATATATCGCCTTGAGTTCATCGAATATAAAACCTCGGCAAAATGGAATGTTGCAGCGATATCGCCGCAAAGTTTCTTTCAGCTTTCTACGTGATGTAACACAAAATGTCTCACAACACGGACGAAAAGAATCTACGTATCAATTATAATCTTCCTCAGTGTTGCGCAGAATTTTATTTCAAGACGAGGTTATCCCGTGCGAGGTAATAATAAAAATTGTGGCGATTTAGCCGCGATGTCACCGCACAATGCGACAATCTGCAACATGCTATGTTACCTTGCAATATTTATATATTTGCGCCTATCAGCCTGTTTATTAGGTGAATCAGCGGCGATAACACCGCGATATCGCGGCGGCCGCGATATCGCCATCATTATCAACATCAGACATGTCGTTGTTATGTGACAAATACGACATGGAGCAAATGGCCGCACACAGACTGATTACTTTTCCCAAAATCTTTACCTAGCAATAATTAACATCAATTAACAATGACAATTAAAATATTTATGAGGTACAATGAAAATGCAGTAAGACAAAGAAAACGCAGATATGAGAAGCAAACATAATATTAAACAATATTCAACCAATAATGTTTTTGCAACATTTGGTACAGGCGAGTTAACAATAAACTGCTGAATATTAAGAAATACTTTTAATTTCATTTAAATCAACAATTATTCCAATTTAATTTGGTCATCTATGAAATTGAAAATTTTGCGTAAATAACAATGTAATGGTAAAACAATTATTCTAAATAGAATCTCAATTACAAAAAACAATGTGTGTCATTTATCTAAAAGCAAAATTAATATAAACTAATTTTATTTCCACTCATGCAATTAATAATGAAACAATAGACTTACATAGCAATCAAGTGTGTTTCAAAACTTCCTATGAAGTACAAATATAGAACCATATTTATGTAATTAAATACGATATTCTCTGTAATTCTAATCTCTCTGCAATCTCTCTGTAAGATCTCTTACAGTATCTCTGCAATTTTCTTAATTATGTAGCATCTACAGAATCCTACTACGCCACTTTGTGTTAAATAGGCTCGTCGCTATGTACATCGATGATGGGTCTATTTCCTGTACATGATGGTTTTTCAAGTGTCACTAACTTATGCTCAATGTTCCACACACAACGCGAAGCTATTTCACAGTGAATTTCTACTTCTTCGTGTGATCGGGATTCCTTGGGGGATACATCCACGCGGATTCTTTGAGAATAAATGAATTTGAAGTTAACAATGTGGAACAATTTAGCGCGTTAATTTAGTCTTTCTTAGAAAGTTTCCATGACGTCTTTATCACAACGTTTACATAAAGTTACCGTCAGAAATGACTGAGTGAGCTATTGTTCTAACAGATATCACAGACTGGGTCATAGCGAGATATTTTCGAGTTTATATTCAATTTCCTGTTTTCCTTTATAACTTTAAACCTGAATGCGCAATTGAGTGCTTCGTCTTTGGGTCATTGAAATGTAGCGCAAACGCAGACTAAATCATAAAAATAAGCTTAGAAAATAATAAAATGAAAAATAAAATAAATAAATAAATAAATAAATAAAAGATTTTTAGTCTTCCAGATGGAAAGTTGCCGGGCGCTGATCTCTCACCACAGCCCCAACGTTGTCACCGGGCCAGTGAGCAAGCGAACACGTCAATTTACAACTGCCTAGCCTTTTATAGCCAATACCAACGTACACTGCTTAGTAGCAGAGGCGACAGAGCGTACACGCACATTTGCCCAATTTAGTTACCGATAACACTGCTTGGGCACACATGCAATTGAACCCCTGACATTTAGCACACTATGCGAATTCTTAACTGACTGATCTATCGGCCGCTCTGCAAAATCATATCCGGACATCAAATTCTGACTGTGATCTGACTCGACTGGCATCTAAAGCAAGAACTCATGGAATATGGACCCCATACACAATCACTACATGGGCCAGAAATACACGCAGGCATATATCACAAATAACTTCTAGAACAAGTTCATAGTGCACTAAATTATAGGGTACTGCATTCGAGTGTACTGGAAAATGTGAAGACAAAAATAATAATTTAAGTAATAAATATAAAACAATTTCATAAACCAAATGTTGAAGAAAACACAATTGAGCTTCTCTTTTTATCTTTCACAAAAATCATTCTTAAATTTGCATTGATGCATTGACGAAGTCCCATAATAGCACGCGCAGAGCGTCCGTGCAACTCTGGATTCCAGTACACTGGCCTGGTTTAATGCAAGGACCTTAGGGACCTTAACGCTTGGTCAATCGCATCCTTTAATACAATACCAGGCATGCTATTCCAGCATGCAGGTCCCCTCGCAGTGAGACTCGCACTTTGACATTTGTCTCAATATCAGAACGAAATATCACCTCATAAAGTGATTACAGTTATTGCTCAAGACAAAAAAACGCAAAAAGAATGCACCGTATTTGAACAGTTCATAGTTATTATACAGTTTATACTTAAAAGCTAACAAACAGAGTCTAAACTGCCAGAATAAAAGTCTTCTTGATAACTGTATGTGAGTAAGCCTGCTTTAATTTATTGTGTACACTAGCCAAAGGGAATTGTTTGGGAGTCTAAATTTCAAGAAATTGTTAACAATCACGATGATCGTTATCATTAAATTTAAAAGATCAAATACCAAACAATATTTTACTTGGTTAGTGAAACAATTGATGTTACTAAGAATAATATAGGAACAAACTACCTGCAGTTGTCGTAGATGAAACATTTTGATCGTCCTCACATAGACGAAACTGTTACTGTAATACGCAATGCGCTGTGCTACAGTTTTCCGTTATTAAATGAAATCACGCAGTCGATATAAAGGTGTAACGAAACACAGTCCTAGTCAGTAAGACTATTTGATCCACTGTGTGAAGGGACGACGTACGGACTGTGCGTATATCTATCGTACAACGAATGGAATGTACTATGTACTCAAGAGACTCGGGAGAATCGTCACTGCTACAAAAGTCGCCGGATGACGCGGGTCTGGATGAATTGAGTTGCAGCGTTATGTGCGACTGACTGACAGATGAGTGGACTGATGATGGACTGACGGAGTAAGGAAGCGCAAGGAAGATTCATCAACTCCAGTGCATTATCATCATCATCATCATCATCATCATCATCATCATCAATGCAGGTCATTGGCCTACAAATTTCTATCTATTTCTATCTTCTGCTCTTTTTCATATTTATAACGATAAGATTTTTCTTTAAACTCTTGCAGCATGCCAATACTTTAATTGTCCTCCCCTTTATATCTTCCCATGCATTCTGCCTTCCAATACATCTCTCAATAATCCTTCTCGACGTAGCCAATCCACGTAACCAACCCGTTTCTTCTTCCACAACACGTTGATTCTTACTATAAAGTTTCTCTTAGACACTTGTGAACATCTTTTCTCTTCCATACCCACAGCAGCTTCTAGTTCCTTCTTTTCCTTGTGTTAATGCCAGGATTTCTCACATGCACACAATGTTACACGGGCCAAACTATTGCCAAAACCAGTTCGTTTCCATAGAAATGTATTCAAGCAAGTTAGAATTACAACAGAATTAGAAATTAGAGAGCTACAGTGGACAAATTTTGAATCTGGTTGTTGAAGGTGCTAATTTACAAACCCCGTTTGCAGAAGCCATGTAATCAAAGCGCTGATAATAGCACGCAGTACGTGATGCAGTCAGACGACTCAGTGATGTTGCTTCAAGGATGACGCGCAGACGGACATAAATACACAACACACGTGTCAAACGTGCATCGTTATTGCAAATAGCATTACGAGCTTAACTACAGAAATATGACGATATCTTTCAGTCAGGTTCGCTCTGACCGTCCGTCGTTCTGGGAACCGTTTCCTCGTCTGTTTGATCATCAGACTCAGAGTTTCATTCATCGCACGTGTTATGCTTCATAGGGTTTTGCTAATAGAGGTCAGTTGTATTTTAGCGGAAAAAAATCAAGTTTTCGTTTGTGAAAAGTATCCGTAAGCCAATTCTTTTGATTTAATGCACTATGTATTAATTAAAACAGCGATGGGATCGTGCGATGTGCAGCGAGCTGGTGAACTCATCATGCACAAATGTGGTTAGGCCTGAATCCTGATAAATGCTCAGCAAATGTATATACAATAGTTGGTATCGTGTATATGCAGCTTTTTAGAATCAAGAGATTTCCAATATCATACTATTGACAAGCAGTTCTTGAATGCGGCTGTAGTTGGCATCTGCGCTACGATTAATTATTAAAGTAAGAAACTTGGAATTCATGAGTGATGTAGTCAAGGCATTGTTCCAAGGCCAAGGCAAGGCAAGGCATTTGGAAAATTGGTCAAGGCAAGGCAAGGCAGTACAGTTGCTCAAGGCAGCCTCGAGGCAAGGCATCAAGGCCAAGGACTACATGAATGGAATTCATTGTCATCGTTTCATTTGCAACGACATATGGATGCAACATGAAGAAAACTTGAAAGTTGATACAATATGTCATGATGTATTGCAAATAACATGTATGTATTGTATAAAACAGCATACATGTATTGTAGTTGCGTCATGCTCACGACGTAAAATATGAATAACGACCATTCATAAAGCATGCATAAAGTGCCCCACTGTATTATACAGGAGCGCACGCACGCGCTGAACCCGGACGTTTGACGACTACCTCTTTGACTTCAGCAAGTCTGCGCTTGATTCGGTATAATAACCTGTTACTCATTAAGCGTCGCATATTTACAGCACTTTTAGTTCTCCACTTTTATTGTACAAAGCTTTCTTGATATTGACCGGACGTAGTTCAGAATGCCTTTCATGGCGCATGGTGTACACCCGTGTACGTAGCGTGTATGCCCAAAGCAGTGACGTGACGGAGTTATGATGGGTGCACGCAGTCGAAAGCAATGAAATATTATGTCGCTTTGAAATTAAATTCAACACTTCCTTCCCCTCTTGAGTTTGAGTCACGACTCAAACATGGAAATTCGCAGATCCTTTCCTTTATGTGGAGCTGATCACAGTATAACGAGAGGTGCGGATAGTAACGTCACGTCAAGTGATAGATGGGATTAGAGCGCTGACAACTAGACAAAGAACCTTAAGACATATGTCCGATGAATTAGCTTTTAAACATCGGTTGCGCCTCGGCTTATCATCTGTCAAGACCTGCAAATAGAAAGTTATGCTGGAAGCTGGTGCGTTTCCCTCTACTGCTGAGCCTCCAGTGAATGGTGTGTATATATATATATATATATATATATATATATATATCTATATATATGCGGATAAATCGACAAAGATAATTTGCACTCAAATATTCCACCCCGGTCAATTATCTTTCCCGGACAAATCGACCGATGATTTTTAGTCCGCACGAAGTATGGCCTCTGCGATTTCATAAAAAATGTGTGGTTATGGTTAGGGTTCGACCTAAGTTTAGGCTTTATGATTAAGATTATGTTAATGTTTGTTCTTGTCTTTCGAGGTTTCTTGACAGAAAGTTCTGGTCCTATCCGGGTGAGAAAAGGCATGTGTGAGGAAGTCCTACAATACGAGAGCAGTTGTTGACATTCTTCATTATAATAATGAAACAACATTATCGAGTGGTTCGTCGTTCGTCTTTATGTGATAAAGTATTGCTGTTTTCTTTTTTCTCCTTTTGACTGGGGTACCTTTTAAGCAGTATTCAGTCAGAATGTTTAAGTTTACACACCTCTGATCAGCCTAGGCGCCCTCTGAATTTGCCTAAGTAGGCAAGACTCAATTTCTCAATCTCCTGTTCAGCATCAGGGGTCTTGCACGGCTAATGAAGTTGCTGCGATTGTGTAGATAATGTAGTCGTCCTGTCTGGGAGGCGAGCCTCGATCGGTTTGTATACTGCTAGTTTGTTGGAGCTGCATGCAACACTGGGCAACGCTACACGCCCACACTGTAATAAACGGCTCTGATAGCGTAAACGGTGTTTTCCTCGTAGGATACCATGAATATTGGCTAACTTGGCTATGTATTTAATTTCATTGCACTTAAAGGGAATTTATTTGAAATTCATTTTATCTCCAATAATAAAACAACAAAATTGTAATTATTCGTATAATTAAAATTTACTAATCACTTACATAAAGAGCTCAATTTTACTCTTTTATGTACCGTGCATAAATAAACGCGCAAGTAAACATTATTCTGTTTCAACAATAATTTTTGTCTCCAATATAACAGTGCTTTCACCTGTACTTGTACGTGTTTGTACATATTTCACTAATTATACGACGAGAGAAACATAGAGACATCAAGCGAGTAGGAAGTTGAGATGGCTGCATTAGTATCTTAGCCGTGTCGTTCCTTAATGGGCCAGAAGATTTGTTGACACAGCATATCATGCTTTTTTACGTCCGAGTCCTGTTTTAATGAACAAACGTAGAGAAATGTAACTCGTAGTAATGTAGTGTTGCTGTTCAGCATCAGGGGTCTTGCACGGCTAATGATACATTGATTAGAATGTCTTTCATCTAGACTGTCGCCATAGAGACAAAGGTCATCAAGAAAGTCATTCCATCAGACTGCAACAGATTTCTCTCTCTCTCTCTCTCTCTCTCTCTCTCTAACTCTGTCTCTCTCTCTCTTTTACTCTGCCCCTCTCTCTCTTTGTCTCTCTCTATTTGTGTCTTTATCTCATTCACTCACTCTCTCTCTCTCTCTCTCTTTGTCTCTCTCTATTCGTGTCTCTCTCATTCACTCACTCTCTCTCTCTCCTCTCTCTTTCTCTGAGGTAGTTTTAACATAAACATTATTTTTAAACACGTAGAGACAAACGCAACTAGATAGTCATACATAATTGTGCACATTGCAAACATTTGCTTATGAACAGTAATGTGTACTATCCTTAATGTTTATATATATATATATAAGTTATATACATATAATATATAAGTTATATATACATATATATACATGTATACAAATCGATATCACATGCAGTATAACGCATCACCTAGTGCCTTTATTTGTACCTAAAGTATCCACAAGGAGGATATGAAGGAGAATTTGACCTCATGATGCAACTTGTTGACCCGACGGACATTGGCTGCAAACGTAAACGATACGCTTGAACACCGGTGACACCGGCACTCATTGCAACACGAGTGCTCCTAGCTTCGTCACGTCCAAATATACGATGATTATGATGATGATGATGATGATGATGATGATGATGATGATGATGACGATGACGATGATGAAAATGGTTGGGATGTAGGGGTTATACCACACTCATCGATGCGTTCTCAGTGATATCTTTCTTTAGAAGCTAGTTGACGTAGAACGATCAATGGCTGCCATCGTACTTCAGTAGAAGGCTAAGCAGATTTCTACCAGCATTTGAATTAAAGTAGAAGTACAATCAACCGTTGTTCCTCCTTCTTCGTAGGCCATGAGGAATTTATTCATATAATTTAACTACAATTATATGAATAAATATAATAGATAGTTAAATAAAGGTGATTGATTGTCAGTTTGATAACAAGGTTGACCTTAGGATGTTCTGATTGAGCAACAATGCTAAGCAAGTTATCAACAGCTATGATGCCTTTCCTTCTAGAAACAACTTTTCGGTTGTAGATTGTAGAAGTCGCGGTCTCCAGGCATGTAGAAGTAATTTTAAAGTTAAAAAAGAATTCTTCGTCAAAATTGAATTGAAATTGACCTGCAATAATAGATTTATTTGAAGCCGAATTGGAGGAATATTGGAGACAATCTGTCTGAACTGAAGCACAATTATAGACGCAGTTTAATTGTATGAAAATAACATATTACTGTATCATATCATATCGCCCACCTCTGCTTTACTTCGAGAAGATAATTGCCCTCTGCACTTGATTATGATATGTTGTCATCTTTCTACCTATAATGATTTGAAACAGACAAACTTATATGTCGAACTATTCCTAACAAAGATAACGTTATTGCATAATGCAATTGTATTCGATAATTTAATAAAGTGCTACACATGTGACATAAACTTTTGTTATAAGAGAGCATGAAACGGGCAGAATTCTAGGAACAAAACTGTTGACGACTTGTAGATATGAAGATTTAATTACCGAAACGCAGCATGATTCAATACGAACGACGGAAAAGTAAAACATTTGAGTGACAGGAAGTTTGTAGATGTTTCCTAGATTTATACACATGTGATCACGCTGACTTTAATAGAGAGAGAGAGAGAAAAGAGAGAGAGAGAGAAAGAGAGATAGAGAAAGAGAGATAGAGACAGG
>JAQFYQ010001983.1:0-12377 GCA_034694885.1 Buchholzia appendiculata
GAGGAATCATATGTGCAAATGAAAAGGAAAGCAGAGGACCGTGAGTTGTGGAGAAGATGGATACCAGGGACCTGCCTTCCTGCAGAACACTAACGATGATGATGTGAACTGACATGTTTACCTTGCACACTGGCCCTGACTTTGAGACGTCAGGCTGTAAAGGGAAATAAGAGCCTGGCTACCACTTATCTAAAAGATTCCAATACTTGATTTTAGTGATATGATAATTATGATGTATTGAATTCTGTTTGACTGTGACAGACGTACATCAAGTCAGAGAGTGTGACATCACTGACGACCACGACAAGAGCACTAGCCATGAACGCATGCGCCACACTCGTGTATCCTTCCCAGTCTCTGTCTGTCTGTCTGTCTGTCTGTCTGTCTGTCAGTCTGTCTGTCTCTGTCTGTCTGTCTGTCTTTCTGTCTGTCTTTCTGTCTGTCTTTCTGTCTGTCTCTCTATTCAGTGACGTCACGATGCAGTAGAATAGATGTATTAATCTCGCCGCTATCTTAGCGCATGAACAACTCACTACGGGGCATATTTTCATTAGCACTAATTTTCCACTACACTGGTCTTCGCAGCAGTTGGTCCAACGCTGAGTTGATACGCGGATCTATTTGTTGCTTACTTCAGCCACCATGGTAACCTTAGTTGCCTTGGTTACCTCCACCTCGGCTCACGTAAGGCAACAGTTGTTTTGCAACTATCAGAAAACGGGTTCAACGGGTACACTTACTGTACTTAGTTGAACCTGTGTGAAATTTCTACATTCTTGCTGTGATTAGATGATGTACTGCTAGAACAAGCGCAGTTTTGAATATCCACCATACCGTCCATTTTCTTCACCGCAGACACCTTTTTAATAACGCCTTTTTGAATTCAAATAACCTTTTTGTCCCCGGCTGGAGAACTAAAGAAGGTATGATTCGGGTTCTTATTATATCGTGAAGAACCGTTCCAGACTTGAACCGTTCTCCCACACGATGCAGCCCACTGCAACTCCGCCACTGAATATCAGACAGAAGCGTATCGACGCGATGCGGCGATGACGCGGCCGTGGGGGCGGGGGGGTGGGTATAATTTCAGTCCAATTTTTCACTCACTTTTTTCTCATTTTCGTCCAGCTGAGACGGGAGTTTGAGACGGAAAAGGAATTCTTGTGATGTAGAAACATGGAGGAATTTTTAATCATAAACAATGAGTACAATAATGAACGAACTGCAAGATCGTATAAATAAATTAGAAAGTTGTTAGAATTGCCTATAGTTAGTAAAATTGAAGTGTAAACATATGTTCCCCTGGGTATCGTTAAACTTCACCATAAGCCTCTGGATTTTCTGTGTATACACAGCTCGTTTAAGATCAGCGAATAGCCAGTGTTAGCCAGTGCTAGACTGCTTGTTTGTCCTTCTTTACTTAGAATCCTGCTTTGTTACTCGTAATGTCTGTTCGTGTCTTTTTCATTGTCCAATAAAGTGCTTAGGTTGTCGGCTTGTAATTGATTCAGAAGTTCAGTCCTGTCTCAGTGTGTAAAACTGGAGAGTGCGTGAACCAATGGCGGGTAGGATTGGTGCAGGGGATTGAGTGGATGAACCAATGGCGGGTAGGATTGGTGCAGGGGGTTGAGTGCGTGAACCAATGGCGGGTAGGATTGGTGCAGGGGGTTGAGTGGGTGAACCAATGGTGGGTAGGATTGGTGCAGGGGGTTGAGTGGGTGAACCAATGGTGGGTAGGATTGGTGCAGGGGGTTGAGTAGGTGAACCAATGGCGGATATGGTTGGCAAATTTTCAGGCAAGGGAACTTACTCGTTCGATATACGCAGAATTGAAAAAATCCATGGTATTTTCAGAGGATGCAGTGTAATGGTTTACTAGGAGTCCGGGAGGTTGGTCATTTCTTCTCACCATTAGATACTGGTGTACCCTAAAGGAAATCATCCATATCTCAAAAGGGGAGCAGAATAATTCTTTGTTCACCCCTTTTCACCCCTCTTTCTCTAATTGAGACTAGCTAATCATAGATTTCCTCTTATCCTAGATGTGTTTGCGGACCAAGAGTATCTTGTATAGTGCAGCAACAATTGACTACAGTTTAGAGCAATGTGCTCAAAAAGTGTTAATTGTTTTGAGCAATGTGGTGCTTGTACTCTGTCCAACACTTTATCGAGTTTTTTGTGTGACTATTTATCCAACAAAACTGGCGCGAAAAGGGGCTTAGGGCTAATTTTCGAAGGCAACAAATTCTTGGTTCGGTTTTACCCCACCGCCCGCTCGTTGAAATTGTTTGGGGTTCGCCGCTACCCCCTCCCCACACAGCGGTCGTCAGACATTTGCGAGCCCCCCCCCCCCTCACAAGTCAAAATGTCTAGCGCGGCCTGTGCATATATCCCAGCTTATAAACTAGCACCTGGTAGGTTATGAACCTTTATTAATAGATTCAGTACTAACTACAGTCATGTGCACAATACTGCAGTATCATTAGCGCTCTGTTGTTCGGCAGGTCATTGGCTTCCAACCAAGGGCGAAGATCTGATTTTCACATGAAAGTGATGAGTGGATTTAATTGAGGGAGACATTTACTACCCACGTCCCCCTAAAAATGAGGGGGACGGGGATGGGATGCAAACGTGTATTAAAATTAATGTGTTCAGACCTAGAAGGGGGGGGAGGATTACTGAGGGAAACGAAGCCATGATTATTGAGAGGGACATAGCCTATTCCGTTCCCTTCAACCAAAACAGTGAGCGGCAAATCTAAGTGAATCTAAGCCCAGATTTCAAACTTTTCATCATTTTCTATTTTCTCCTGTCCTACACCTGTTTTCGCGACTCCTCTTTGACCATCCCTGGATTTCTTTCCCAACAATCCGCTCTCCATACATCAATAGATAATGCTGCTTCGCATAACAGATGCCCAATCCAGTACTCCTTCCACCTATCCATAGTTTCCATTTGGATTCTCTTCTCTCCGGCGTTATTTAACCCCACATGTCCTAAAAGTAAAACTATTATATATTACTGTTTCAAGCAATTACATGTAATTCTCGCAAACATTGCAAACTAAATGCGCATAAATAAATAAATTGATAACATAAACACATGAAAGATACAAAGTTTAAACAATAAACCTTTCAGACCGTTTTGGGCTAAATTTTCGAAGTGTTTGCACGTCTTACCTGTTTGAATAAATTACTTCCGGTTGGCAAAAAAACGCTTTTGGATACTAACCGATAGCCAATAATTACCAATTAACATTTCAGTTGTCCTCAAACATTCGCAAATATTCGTTAAAAAACACTAAAATTATTTCACCTAATCGCATAGCAAACATACCCAATACAATAGGAACATTTTATATTTAATTTGTAGGAAATACAAAAAATTGGTGAGAAATGTATAGCCATTTTATATATTATCGAGAAAGCTTCTTGCAAACCGGAAGTGGTTTAATTATAGAATTTTAAACACCTAATGTTTATCGCAAAGATGGTCTATTGCAATGAATAGCTGCAGAACTGTTTAGCGTTGTAATGAGTATAGTACATACCGAAGAGAGATTGGCTCTATTGGAGACGGAGAGCGCCCGAGCTGCACGTATAGACTTGAGAACTTCTTGTATCAGCTCAGGCGTGTTCGTCTTGATGTCTCTGTACAAAGATGACGTTGTCAAACTGAAGATCCCACGGTTCTGCAAGCATCTACACCTCAGTCTTTATACACCGGACTGACGCAGTTTGGAAGCCAACAAACGCTTTGTCATTTCCGTCCGTCTTCCCGCTAAACCAGCATCGACAACATTACACTGCACTTCAACATATTCAAACAATTGAAAAGCTTTAATTACACGAAGCAATTAGCAGCGGTTGTGTTAGTGGTGCTTTGCGTTACGATTACAAAATACAAACAAATCATGAATCAAGATGAGTATTGATCTGAGCGGAGGATGAAGGAGGTTGCACGTGGCAGCATAGGCGGCGATGGACGTTTGAGTTTAATACATGACTCACAAAATGTCCGTGGAGCTGTGGTGGGTGGTGGCCAAATAATTTCTGTTCGGATGAGCAAGGGTCGAAAAACTCCAACAAAATGTTAACGAGTGTGGGGTAGAAACGTTCAAAAATTCTGACGAGGTGAGGTGGGGTGACGATCAATTTTTTTTCGACGAGTGGGAAATTTTTCAAATATTTGGGGCTTAGCCCCCTTCGCTATCTACCCCTACGCGCCGCGTTTTCGTGGTGAATTTAACAACAGGGACATTTTGCGGAAATTGTACAGCTGCACATTCCAGGACTTGAATAAGAGACGAGCTGCAAGAGAAGGTCGTTACTATGCGCACTAGATTAAAATAGCTGAAACAATTTTCAATTTATTTCCGACAAATATTGCCTCGGCAATCAACTAAACAAACATTTCTGTTTGAATGCATGAACATATGAACGCATGAACAATTTCTGCAAGTGAAATGCTTGGACCTTGTTTGTCTCTGTTTGTATTTGAAAACAATGATATTGGAATTTGAATTCAGTTTGCTTTAAACAATATAATGCTGTTTCATCTCAGATATTAAAGATATTTTTGACCCTGCAATCGTTTATAATAATGCCATTTATTCACAATCCTTAAAAGGAAATGTCATAAAGCGAATCAATTTTCAGTGCAATCTTACAAACTTTTTAACACCACACACAGACTCTCAATGTACAAATAGAGCACGCAGACATTGATTTATAAATAAAGGACTAACTACAGATGAATTGAATATAAATAAATTACAGCAGATAAATGACAATAAATAAATTATTTTCTAGTCTATAGCATACGTCAAAATAGAATAAATGCAATAAATGTTGGAATAACATATTTATGCGGTTCAACAGAACCTAAATCGTGCGCCCCTTGAAACACTAACTTTCATTCAACATCAAATAGTTTCATTACAAATGTCTTCCACTTTAAATAACTACGGAATGTTAATTTATTTGGTTTTTATTTTCCTTAAAGAAAACAAAATCTAAATACTTAAACAAATTAAAATTGATTTGATACTGTTAAAAAAATTGTGCCACGATGAATTAAAATTTTTAATAGAAAATATTATGTCATTCTCACTTTGATAGACAAAGCAATGGAGTGATCTTGATTACTCTATTAATTTCCTTGTGATATAATGAAACTTAAGAAGCGCCTACCTATCATGCTCGTCTTGACTCCATTGCCCTGACTGCAGCCCGCATCAGTTTCATCAGCGCGACGACGAAAACGACGACAATGACGACGACGATGACGGTACAACCACGCCGATGAGAAATGTGAGACGAGTAATTTGGACCAATGTTCCGTTCTTTGTCGGCTTCTCTCTCTCTCTCTCTCTCTCTCTCTCTCTCTCTCTCTCTCTCCCTCTTTCCTTCTTTCTTTCTTCTAGGTATCCGTACCGACGCCCACTCAATGTTTAGGAGGACAACGCTAAACACGAGAGGAAACACTAGAACAGGAGGGTTAAAGACGACATCTTATTATTGTTCAATCACTTCGATCTCGTTATCGGCCTCGCCACAGCCGCCACAGCCGTCCGTCCGTCTTGTTATTGAGTTAAAGATGTGTCAGAGGACCTTGGCCTCCACTATGAAGATCATGACTCAAGGTCTGAAGTTGGTCCCAGATTTGAAGGGAACGAAAAGTTCACGACCATTTAGGGCATCATGCAAGGGTAATAACCAGATATGGAAATTCGTTTGCAAAGAGTATATAAAGTCTAAATACAGGTAAAGCTGCATGGCGGAAGAATTTAATTAGATCAGAGGATATTAAAATTTCTCCTGACGCGGCGCAATTAGAGATATGGCGAGAAAAGAGAGTAGAGACGGACTTCATGCAGCGGGATTATAGTAGTCGGGGAAGTGGGGGGGGGGGAGTGAGTGGGGGTCGTGGGAGGGAGTGTGGAGAGTGAGTGCGGAGGGAAATGGAGGAAACTGAGAGTGGGAATGGGGAAATGGGTGTTGAGAGGGAATGGGAGGGTGATGAGGGATGGGAGGAGGAAGTGGGGAATCGAAGCAGGTGAGTGGGGAATGGGAGTGCTTGCGTTCCTTCAGCTTTTTGCGAAACTATTGAAATAATTAAAATGTTTAAAATAGCATAATATTTCTAGAAATGCTGAAAATAGCATAGAAGGTCTGCCAAAAAAATAAAGTTATATAATGAGGTCGTATAAAATAATTTGCGTTAAGACTACAATATATCGCTAGAATAATTTTGTAAGCAAGAAAATATGTCGGACTGATTGAAATGTAAGTGGTGACAGGACCGAGTGACAGGACACCGCAGAATATACTCATTTGGTCGGCACTGAGATAAAGACATAGAATATGTCAATATTATGGTTTGTTTGTTTTATGCTGACCAGCATAGACTGGGAATATTGTAGTAAAAGCCGTTTCGCGATTATTAAAAGGAAGGTAGGCAATTAGCACCCGATCACTTGCCCCCCTCCCCCCCGGAGTAGGTCCCATGCCCCCAAGTCACATACTCTTAATTAATTAAAAGCGATGGCTATAATTATGTTCGTAGATTTATATAAGAAATTATTTCATAATAATATCAAATTTATTCAGTCAGAGTAATAAACAAGGCCAGCTTAAAAAACTGAAAAATTAGGTGAAAAATCGAGGCATTTGTATACGGTTAGAAGAACTAGAAGAGAATTAGTCACCATTCAAGCGTACAATATTAAGTTTCAACGATTCTACCAGACTACCAGTTACTTCTTTACACGGCACCGATATTGCAATATCGGTCAAATTATCACACGTGATCATACAATCTAATGTGATTTAATGTTACATACCTTGCTAATACGTTAAGCATATGTTAGAAAAATAGACTCATAAATATTCGCTTTATGGTAGAATAGTGAATGCTGACATTGTAGCCTAGGTGGTGGTTGAGGTTTATAGACGCTTTTTCATATCGAAGATGATCAGCGTCTTCCCTCCTCACTTCAGGACCTCTCCTTTAAGCAGGTCCCTTCCCAGACTGGGGACTGCGCGCAGCAGGTCTCACCATGAGTGCGAACTCAATTTATGAGACCTGCCCAGGCGGAGTTATTTGTCTTTTTTCCATTGTAGCCTATCTACATTAAACAAATAAAAATATTTAATTAATATAAAATTGTGGTGTGTAGATTGTGCTCCAAGCCCCCACGACCCATTCCACAGTCTCTCGTCTCTCACGAGAACACGGAGTAATGTCAAGGTCGTACCTATAATTTAATTTGATCCTAAGTTTATCTTCAACATGATTTTAGTGGACCTTACTGTATGCGGGGGCACCGTGGGGGAGGGGGAGAAAACGGGGGAGGAAGCTTGACTGGTGCTGAAGGTATGCGTGTGTTCAAGGTTGTGACTGAAGGACGGAGATGAGCAGACATGGAGAGGTGGGAGAGTGGAGGGAGAGTGGGAGGGAGGGTGGAAGAGTGGGAGGGAGAGTGGGAGGGATGGTGGGTAATCAAAGACGGTTGAAATCAGTAGATTTATCAAATAAATAGGTCAAACAGTTGACCAATTGCTAATCACTGTCTTTTCAGGACTAGAATAGCTCTCATTGCAGCCTAAATTGTGCGCCCCAAAAATTGGAAGCAAAAGTAATTTAAATATGATGTTTCACGATCAATAAGAATAGTGTAAGAGTTAAATAAGGGTTTGTTTCTTAATGATTACTACATAATTGTCGATGTTTAAGCTATAAAATATATTGTTTAATTTATTTGACTCCCTCAACGTCAGTTGTCATTGATAAACACAGGGCTTTATTTCAGGGGGGTCAGATCCAACCCTCCCCCGAAATTTTGCTTCATAAAATTTATATTTTGACAAGAATTTTTTGAAAAAGTTTGGTAAAAAATTGGAAGTCAACTCCCCATAATCAAAATTTTGAAAGAAGCTCGCCACGCATTAAAAAAATTCAGCCCCAAATGAAATCCTGGCTAAAAATCCGGCCCTCAATAAATATCTCCCGCACACTGCAAAACAAGGACTGTGTATAGTTACGTCCTAAGTAAAATACAAGCCTCGCCGATAATCAAACGTTATAAACTAGACGCCGTTGCGCGCATCCTGATGCACTCTCTCAAGTCATTGTAGAGACACAGAGAAGACAGTACTGAAAGAATTCTTCTCGTTCCACGGTACAGATTATAACGCCATCTTTAGACAGTGGTATCATTAGACAGTTGGTCGAGCCATCAGACATTTGATAATCTCATCAGACATTTGATGATGTCATCAGACAGTTGATGACGTCATGAGACAGTTAATCATGTCGTCATCCAATTTATGATATAATCACTCGAGTATCATCAGATAGTTTGAAGTATCATCAGATAGTTTGAAGTACATGTATCATCAGATAGTTTGAAGTATCATCAGACAGCTTGAAGTAACATAAGACAAGTGATTATAACTTCAAAAAGATGGTTGGTTCCCAGACAGTTGATCCTATCGTCGAACGTCGTTTTTCAGACAGTCAACAGTATTCTCAGACAGTTGCTTGTATGACGATACAGATGATCGTTCTTGAGACAGCTGGTCAGTTTTTAGGCAATAGATCATTAGACAGTTCTCTTGCAGTTCTTTAGACAGTTAATCATGACGTCAGAGGTCAGACAGTTTATACAGTAGTGTGATGAAACAGTTGATAGTTTGAAGAATTGACGACTGTCAGCTAAGAGAGCAATTCCATGACAGTTGGGTATCGAGACGACAACTGATCAAGAATGCTCCCTTCAGCGACAGACTAATAATGAGCACACGTTGCTAGCTCCAATCCTTGATCACACTCATGAGCAAGTCATCAGCTCCAATCTTTGATAAAACTGAGCACGTTATCAACTCCAATCCTTGCGCAAATTTAGCAAATTATCAGTTCCACCTGTCGTCAGACTGAGCAAATTGTGAGCTCCATTCCTCGACAGACTAATAATGAGCAAGTTGTTAGCTCCATTCCTTTGTCAAACTGAGCAAGTTATTAACTTCCTTCACCAACAGACTGAGCACGTTGTCAGCTCCGTTTCTCGACTGTTTTAAAATGAACAATATTAGTTCCAAGTGTCCGTAGTCAAACTGAGCATAAGTTATTAGCTTCCTTCACAAACTGAGCAAGTTACGAGCTAAACTCGTTATGCTCAAACTGAGCACGTTATATGATCCCTTCATCGGAAGTCGCACAACGAGCAGGATACTGGCTTGATCAGCTTCGCTCGTATAGGCAAACTGTGCAGGTGATTGGCTATTTGGCTTCAAAGTTAATAGTCCCCTCCGTAATTCAACTGAGACAGGTCTTCAGCTCCAATCTTTAGTTAAACTGAGAAATTTAATACATGCAGTCCTCGTCAAACTGAGCACGTAATTAGCTAAAACCAGAGGTCAAACTGAGCAAGTTATCAGCTCCACCTATACTCAAACTAAGCACAAGTTTTTATCTTCACCTGTTGTCACAAACTGAGAACTTATTGACTCACTCACAGTCCAGCTGAGCACAAAACTTTTTGGCTTAACTCACAGTCAAGCTGAGCACAATTATTCAGCACAATACTTATCGTTCTAACTGAGCAAGTTATTAGCTCCACTTTTCAGTCAAACTCTGCAGCTGTTCAAACCGCTGATCAATTCGACAGCTGCTGCAGCTGAATGTCACGCATTCGCTGACTGAACAAATAAGAATTTAGTAAACTATATTACTCGATGTTAGTTAGATGATATTATGCTATGCTGTCTGTCTGAGTTTGTAAGAAGCAAGAACTTCTAATAAGACCACGGTACAAAAAGATCTGTATTACAGTTTGTTTGCATTCCATTTCAGCTAGATCCTCATTCAGTTTGATTCGTTCACGAAAGATCCATGTACCGACTAAACGGAATGTAATCTGATGAAAACTAAATGTACTTGTTCAATTAAACTTTTTTGAGCTTTTAAATATAACCAATTCTTGCGATTTTATAATTTTTTAAGATTATAATTTCATTATTACCAGCGGCTCAATCACAAGCAAACTATTGGCTTGAACTTTCAAATCGAAAGAACTGCATTGTTTTGCTAACATTTAGAGTGGAAATGTCGCACCTGCACGGATAACGGCTAAAATATAAACAACTTTTACATATAATAGATATACTTGCATCAAAATCCGCCTCGCATCGTTATCGCTTTCTAAGATCATCTTTAAACAGCAAGCTCAACTTTGTCACATCTTTCTATGCCACTCACGTGACCCAACACCTGAAACCATGGAACCCACGTGACCTACAACCTGAAACCATTCAAATGACCGACCTGAAACCATGTTATCCACTTGACCCACCTGAAACCATATTACCCACTTGACCCACCTAAAACCATGTTACCAACTTGCCACACCTGTAACCATGTTAGCCACTTGACCCACCTGAAACCATGTTACCCATTTGACCTACCTGAAACCATGTTACCCACTTGACCCACCTGAAACCATGTTACCCACTTAACCTACCTGAAACCATGTTACCCACTTAACCTACCTGAAACCATGTCACGTGATCACGAGGAATAACGTTTCACGTCGCATAAGACACTGTTCCAGTCCCACATCATGGAGCACCCTGAATCATTGTTAAATGTGGCAGTCGATCCAGCTCCACACGGAACTTAATTTTTCCATGTCGCATGAATCCATGGTTCCATGCCTCATGAATCCATGATTCCATGGTGTATGAATCCATTTTCTATGTTATATGAACCCATGGTTCCACGCATAATGAACAAGGAAACAGAAGACACCACTTTTTAGATTCACTCAGTAGCCACGCTTCAAATATTCACGTTGTATAACTTTTGATTTAAAACTTTCCTTATCTAACATCCGGAAGCAAGCAAATCGATAATCTAATTAACGTCTATTATCACTACAAATTAGGACTGTATACGAAAGAGAGTGATGTGTGAACGGTAAGCCCTTGTGTGGCTGACTTTTATATCACTCTCGTCTCCACTGCCTCTGCAGTTGCTTATCATCCCACCTCCCTCCCCCCTCGATCAGTGGCAAAATACCCCCCCCCCCCCCAATGCTAAACCAGTTCAGTAAATTCATTAGCGAAGCAGTAGCTCTCGGGGTAATGATATGTGAATTTTAATCATTGACCAAAGCGCTGTGTAGTGGCACGACCGTGTAACACTACACCGAGCAGAACAAGTTCGAACAGACAGAATTAGCGTTGAGACTGAGGCTGAGCAGAGTGAAGGAAGGAAGGATACCAGAGAGCCCTATTTTATTTGTTTCTTTTCTTCGTATTCAAATATAACTAGTCTTTTTTCATGATAAATTCTAATATTATAATAAATGCACTGAGAAATTTGAGAAGCCGAACAATTGTTCCGAATAATTATCCCAATTAATAATTAGAATCTGATTAAATCCTTCAAGGCGGATGTCATATTACGCAGAATATCATTGACGTATATATTTTCAGAACTTTCGTATAGTAGGCCTACTTCAATTGAGATGATTATATGTAAAACACACCATTTGTGCATTATTTTACATATACCGTAACTATCTCAACTTATAGTACTGCGAATCTGATGGGAAGCTTTCAAGATATTCACAGGAACTAGAGACGATTTGAATTGTAAAGAGAAGGGAATGTAAATGGATCGAGTTTTGCAATGATTCAATTTTTCAATTCTGTAATGCCCCGAATGGATTCATGTCATGGCTATTTGGTCCATGGTACGACGGGTGCTATTTGTACAACTGGTACGGGGGAGACATGTGACCTACTGATTTCTATTTTTGCTCTTAATTTTGTTTGTGTAATTAGTTTATTATTATTTTATCTCTATTATATTTTTGGCCAAATAAAGTCGAGTTGAACTCTATCGATTCATTTAGCCACTGTGTACTGTTATATTGAGTATTTTACACTGTGTGGCCATGTTTGGGGATAAGTTGCCCCCCCCCCCCCCCATCCACCACGAGATCTAAACCAAACTGAAAGCGTCCAGCATCAGAGTCTGTTGACGGTAACATGCAGAGAGAGATTTGCTTAACTTGCAAATCAATTCACACAGTTCATGTGATCAACAGCAGCGCAGCTCTACTGATAATGCATAACAATTAATTAGTCTCACGCTTTGCGTCATCATGCCACATAGAAGTTCTACACACAAGTCCAACCATTTCGTTTTCTACTCAGCATCCTACTCGAGAGTATTCAACTTACTCACTTGTACTTAACAAGCATGTGTAAAATCACATGATAGTAGTATTATAGCAGCATGGTATCGTATAGTAATTAATTGAATAGGCTAGAAAACAAACTAGAGAGTGACATCGGGTTGGAAATGGC
>JAQFYQ010001984.1:0-12377 GCA_034694885.1 Buchholzia appendiculata
CCACTTGATATAAAGTGCACAAGACAACAGCTACTGGTGTCATTGTTCTCATCTTCACAGTCGTCATCACTTTGTCGTAAACAGCTTCGCTAAGTTCATTGACCTCATATCTAATGGGATGCCCGTCTTCATCTATTTAATCGCAGCAATCATCTTCGTCTACTCGGACATTACACCATAGCAGTTATGCTCGATTCATATAATCCAAACTGTGTCCAACAATGACTGCAACTTATATTATGAGCGTAAATCATCCGAACTCGATAAAGTCCTCAATCCGGGACACAGGAAACTTGTCAGTTTCATCACCGTTTCATTTCCTTCGCCAGCGCGATACCTTTTCAGTTATTGTCGTCGTCGTCGTGCGGAGCGCAATAAAAGCGACGCGGCGAAAGATTTCTGTGACAATTTCTTTGAAATCGAATCTGATTTAGTCGAGCGATGATCTAATTTACGAAAGACTTGGGCTGAATACGTGCGTCACTGGCGACTGTCTAAGTGTACAATAGAGTGTACGTCAACTGAGTATACGTCTGGTGAGTGTACGTGTAGTGAGTGTAAGTCAAGTGAGTGTACGTCAAGTGAGTGTACGTCAAGTGAGTGTTCGTCAAGTGAGTGTACGTGTAGTGAGTGTACGTCAAGTGAGTGTGCGTGTAGTGAGTGTACGTCAAGTGAGTGTACGTCAAATGAGTGTACGTGTAGTGAGTGTACGTCAAGTGAGTGTACGTCAAGTGAGTGTACGTCAAATGAGTGTACGTCTAGTGAGTGTACGCCTAGTGAGTGTACGTCAAATGAGTGTACGTCAAGTGAGTGTACGTCTAGTGAGTGTGCGTCTAGTGAGTGTACGTCAAGTGAGTGTACGTCTAGTGAGTGTACGTCAAGTGAGTGTACGTCTAGTGAGTGTACGTCTAGTGAGTGTACGCCTAGTGAGTGTACGCCTAGTGAGTGTACGTCTATAGTGTTTGTGCGTCTAGTGTACGGATGTGGCAGGAATTCACGGCTGTAGGAAGAGCTGTACTTCGTTGTAAAAGGAATTGAGTTGACGGTGTAGAGTAGATTATCCAGGCGCCCATATCATTTTGATCATTTGTAGCTGATGATTAGCGCCTTTGATTACACTACATCCGTAATAGAGTTGACACGCGACGAAAGTATTGATCAGTTCACAAAGGACCTGTCAATCACCTAGTACTAATCGTACCATGCTTCTTTTTTTATAAAATAATTGAATATTGCAGAATATTGAAGTTTTGATGAGCTTTGTGATCATTTAATTGATTGCTTTACCTATTGCAAGTAAAATTATTTTTAACGAAATGCAGACAAAATCGATTAAATCAGAGGGGAAAATGAGACCATCAAATGTTGCATAAATAGATTCACGTGGGATTTAATGCTGGGATTTAAATGTGGATATCCGATGGGGGCGATTTACTTTTCGAAGGACCATTTGGTGCACCAAGAGAGGAGTACAGTAACAACAATAATTTCAAACCTATTTGTTTTGTGAATTCTCTTTCGTTTATCATTCTAAGCATTGAAATGTTCGTGTAATAGTAAAAATTGATCATAGTAATAAAGCAATGGCGTTTCCTATCAGTAGATTTTTTGCTATGTGTCACAGTTAACAAAGGATTTCTATTAGAACTCCTTGATCATTATAAGAGCTGCGTGCACATAACAATGCATTCAAGTCTAAACTACTCGGGTATTGTGTAGTTTTTGAAGGAGGATTCTTTAAAAAAAAAATCAATCTCAATTTTTTCGGTTAAACTACAGATTGTCTAAATTCACTTTGACACCACGATCCTTGCATGCATCAATGATTACATTCCATAGCTCCCGAGCATGTTACTCCTCAGCTTTTGGTCAATTCCCCGTATAATTGGAGATTTTTAGGACGCTTGACAAAATAACCTTCATGCACCAAACATATTGAGGCTGATAAAGTCAGACATAAGAAAAGCGAAATCAATTCATCAGATAGCAATTCAAAATAATTCGCAACTTAGAAAGGATGGTGAAATTTGCAAAAGAAGAGTGAGCATTTTTATAGGCTTCAGAGTTCGCTCAATTTTTGGCACTTTTATTCTCACTCTTAAAAATTAAGGTAAATAAAGTGCACAGTAGATGTAGTTAAAGCTGAAGCTGGACAATAGCAAACGATACATGATTAAAGTAGTTTAATCACATTAAAATGATTTAAGTGTCAAAGTAATAAACAACGAATCTGTAAAGTGGCGTAATAATAAACGGTAAGCAAATAAGAATTCATTCCGTTAAATAATAACCAAATAATGTTACACATGGTTAATGATAATAAAGAAATGTATATTGCTTGAAATAATAAATAAATAAATTTAAATAATTAGATTTAGTAGTTTTTGAAGTGTCTAATATTACTTTAGCAAAGAATTATGCTTTAACTTTTGGGATTGTATAGCGACCGCGAATCACTAGTATTAGCTTGTGTTAGTCACAGCTCAAATAATAACACCGATGAATTATTAACGTTCTGTGTGACTCAACATCGGTTTACTCAGATAAAGTAAAACCGTGTATGTGCTCTATAATCAATTGGACTGTAATATTTAACACTGTGATTCATCGCACTCGGTGCAATTTCGTAAGTTTGATGGAAAATCGAGTCTAAAAATTTCAATCATTTTAAAACCGTAACATCAGCTCTAGTGCTAGTCTGATAGACTAGTATGATTATCTAGCTTCATTTTTAGTGAAAATGTTATAGCATTGCGATTCCACAATTCTCTTGTCGATTGCAAGTAATGAAAAGGTTACAGATCAAGCTTGTCCTGAATAGTCGATCACCTGATAGATCATTCAATATAACTCTTAAAGTTCAAATCGGATGTGATCTCACAATGAGAAATCGTTTCAGCAGAATCGAACTTGAACTTTCAGGTTAAAAAATTCATTGGTTATTTTGAAATATTAACCTATTTTTACTTACCTATTTTTAAATACTTACTTATTTTTCTGTACATAAGCTTTGCACGCATGTGTTTACCTAATTTTACGCAAGGGAAAATTTTAATAACGACAACTTGAAAAAAGGAAATTTATTTGTTAATTATTCACTGATACAGCTTAAATAAATTTAGTTATTTCAAAAAATAATCGCGATTTAGTAAGGTAGCAAGACATCATATACGTTGAAATAACAACATCTGGAAAGTTTTAGTGTCTGATCATGCGTTTACTGCAGCAACTAGGGTTCATTCCACGTAGTATACGAGTACAGTATATTTCCGTATTGTTTTTCTCAGAAACTGACCAGCGGTCACCGGAAGTGTAACTTCGCTAACAGCCGAAACCATATAAATAGCGCCAAGTCAATAGAAATCTACCGAGAGGTGACATCTAAAACTGACGAGAGGGCACCACGCCCGAACAGCTCAACTAATGTAATTGTTAGAATTCGGCAAACACACATACATGCACACGCACACACACCTACACGCACGCGCACACACTCGTTTAAGACATAGTGTCGATACGACTGTCGGCTGCCAAACATACTCTTCTCAGACTTCCTTACATAAATAAATCTACGAATGAGTAATTTGAGATGCTTCAGCGCCTGTCGATATTCCGGCGTTTTCATTAGCGAAACATAGGGTCGCAAAATTGCAATTTCCGCTCTTTCTCCTCGATTCGCCCGTAGAGCGTCTTTTTCCCACGAGAAGATTTAGCGTCAATAAGCGACGAGCGCGTTGCGGAGTCGATGGATAGTTTCCCGCTTTATTTTTTCTTTCGCGTCGATGGACAGGGGTCGTAGATTCTTCTACGGTAGGCGTCTGTTGCAGGCGGTGTAAGCTGGAAGCGCTCGCCTGTGACCTCTGCATGGCCCATGACCTCTGCAAGACCCGTGGCAGCATTCGGTCGCCTCTTGGAGCTCAGGGCGAATGCTGCCATTCAATATCGATGGATCTGGCTCAGTGTAGGGCCATTGAATTTCGGGGGATATGGGGCAAAATGGCAGGCCCGTGCCCTGCGTGGGATCGGGGCACAATGCCCGGTGATATCACCGGCACTCCTTTACCTATATTGACTGGGTGCATGTTGCATGACCGATGACTCAGACGGGAAAGTGGGTCTCGGGAGATGTGTCGGCGGGGAAGAATTGTTTCCACCGCAAGAAATAATTCGATTTGTTCGGACTCAGTTGATAAACTTCTCGACAGATCATTTTTATAATATAAAATACTATAGATTTCTCAAAAATATATATAGCTACAAATATAATTTTCTAGACTTATAATGTTGGAAATTAACAGAGAATAATGAACGTGCAATAGGAGAATGAAGCATTATGGTGAGATAGTTACACCTTTCATCGAAACTCAGGATGTCAAAATAGACTTCGCCGAAAAGACGTTTACGCTAAAAAACCTTAAAGATATCTCATGATAAATTTCCTAATGCAGAGGAGGCTGAAGTTGAAAATTTATTACCTGCTTGAATAAGGAGTATTGGTACGTCAGAAACCATACATGGGTGTACTAATGGTTGCGGCTAAATTGTCACAACTAGGGCGAATAAGTATTTGTTACAACTAGAGCATTTCTAGAGAATATTTAAGTATTAGGTTTCGAAGCCTAAAAAATAAACTGGTTTACAACGAGACTTTTTTCGACGCACCGACATTTCGACAAAAACGTTTGGTTAAACACTGGATTAAACTGCAGGATTCACGCCAGAATGTAAATTATTTATTTTAACGACTCTACATGCAACCTTAACCAGCTGAAGAGTTCCAATTAAGTTTAATTGGAACTCTTCAGCTGGCTAAGGTAGCATGTAGAGTCGTTAAAATAAATAATTTACATTTTTGCGTGAATCCTACAGCACTAAATAATCCCATGCTTTGACTCTATCAAGGCTGAGTAGGATAAAAAATTAATCTCGTTACTTTCAGCAGCCATTAGACTGCTCGTCGACTTTAATAGATAGAGCCATTTCTTGGTGACTCTTAATTTATAAAAATTCGTTAATAAATTATAAATAATAGGGCGTACAGAGGGAGAGGGAGAGAGCAAAAATTTGGCAACAGAGACTGAGAAAGAGAGAGAGAGATAAAGATATATAGAAAGAGACACAGAGAGAGATATAAAGAGACAGAGAGACATAAAGAGAGAGAGAGAGTAAGACTGTGAGACATGGAGAGACCAAAAGATAGAAATGCTGAGACAAGAATTTATTGAGCATAGTTCAGTGAAACAGTCGTTAAAACAAAATAACAGGAAACATAACCACACAACACGTCAATGTTACAATTGCCTTTTTAAACCGCCAGCAAACACAACGGCGCCAGTGAAGCGAACTAATTGAACTAATACTGTAAACAGTCTTTAATCAGTCATGTTATTCTTATGAAAGAATCTATGCTCGTTTATTTCTAAATCAACATAGAAATGCACACCTTTGCCCTGATCTGTCAAAGTACCTGCATTTTACGCATCATTGTATTGTAATCAGGAAAGCGTGAAAAGGTAGATCGTATTTCATTCTCAAGCTACAGTTAAATAAATATGGTTGTTAGGCTCTCTTCTGTTCAGCGGTAATTGAAGTATTTGAAAGACGGAATAATGACTGTAGGAATATTTCCGGTTAAGAATATGTTTTCTAAAGTTCTAATCCGATAGTATGTTCTGTTAAAACAAAAACAGACTCAACTTTTATTTGAAGAAAATAGTAGATGTTGTCACAATATAATATAAATTAACTTAAATAAATTAACTTAAATCTTTTGAATCTGTTAGCTGTAAAGTAATATATGATTAATAACAGTACTGTGACATATTCCAGCCAAGACAGCTGACCATGGCAGCCAATTCAATCGAAGAATAAAGTAATCAATTTCCTCATTGATCATTTCCCTATTGCTCAATAATTAAAGTTAATTAATTGAACTTCAGATTGAACTTTAATTACTGCTCTATTTGAATTCCACCCCGTTAGACTTCGTAAGCTATGTGTAATGTATACAATCGATATCGTATCGTCGCACAGTAATGTAGCATAACGTCCCCCAGTCGGATGTAAGTGCGTCAGTTTGTTGCACGATGCTGCGGCGGGCTTAGAAATAGTGCGTCAGTGACAAAGAGCGAGTAAAGCGAATTAGTGGAATTTATGAACCCATCTCTTTAAGAAATGAGGAGGAATTTCCCAATGTAGATTAAACTGGATCAATAATAAATACTTGTCGTTGGGTTGGGCTAGGGAGGGGGGAGGCAGACCTTAATTTATGTCCAATCTGTCAGTTAATCGCTTCTTGCGGACACAGCAGTGGCTGTTGTGGTTCTGTGCTAAGCCCCTTTGAAAAAGGACAACAAAGAAAAGAGGATTGGAAACTGAGGATGAACAAAGATACGCTATGAAGCCCTCAAGGTGCAAGTTAAAGTTTAAAGAGAACAAAAACATAAAATGATAAACGAGTCTGCTTTGTGGACGTTTTCGTTTTCCCCAGGAATTTCTCCGTCTGTGATAATTGAACGATTATTTTTGGCACCTTGTACTCGACAATTAACGTGTATTTAATTGTGAAAGCTATTTTGTCATATTTGTAGTGTATCTTTCCTTTCACAGCGAAATGAAATCCGTAAATATCGTAATTTTGAATGAGTAGGGCTCAAATCAAATACGGTCAAGCAAAATCAATTAATTTCAAATCTTTTGAAGTGAATGCATGAAAAAAACTAGCAAACGACGTGTACGCATGTAATGCAATAAATACATGTACACACATGTAAAAGTGAATCAACGAATGAGTGCATAGTGAAATAAAATAAATAAATAAGCAATAAATAAATGATCAAATGATTAGAACGATGAACAAATGAATGAACAAATGAATTTTGTGCGGAGTGTAATGGAAGATTGGAGGCCGGTGGCATACACCGGTGTGCTGCTATGTAGCAGACACCAAATAATTTACTTTTAAAAGTATGCAATGGTCAGTACCTACGGTTCGTTGCTAACTTAGTAGCAACGTTCTTCTGATGAAAGTCTAATATGTTGTTACGACACCGACTTGATTGGACTAGCTGTTCAATCAAGCTTACGATGATCAAGTATCTTGGGATTTCTAAAAACCCGACGTCCTTTCATTAATTCTGGGTCTGATGTCTTGATCTACCCCTGAGGCTGATCCGGAAATACGGCCACATTTTCGACTCGGCAAAGCGGAAATTTCCTGCCATGTTGAGGGACTGGTGGCGAGTCGCGCGTAATTGGAATTGACATACGCAAAATGTGCTGATTCAATTTTTCTTGCTTTTCGGTTTGAGTTACGACGCGCAACAGATGACAAATTTCTATTTTTTACTTGCGAAAATTCAAAGTAATTACGCTTGTCCCTAAAGATCAGAATACAAGATAGAATAGTACGGGTTCACCTTTATAGCTTCATGCATTACATTTGAACTTAGTCGTATTTTGGCCAAATTTTCCAATGCTAGAAAATATTTTTTTAGGGTAAAAGTACCAAAATAATATTTATCATTAGCACGTAATGCTGATCAGCCGAGATTACATAGCAGAAACTAATAGCACTTGAAACCACTTCAAGACCACAGAGATGATCAAAGAGTACATTATCAACTCTCAAGTTGTCTCAGGATGCTCTAATTTTGTTCATTTAATTTGACACGGGACCCGGGTAATAGTCAAGGTTAGTGCTTGAAGTACCTCTGAAGCATGAATTCTCTCGCTGCCTCTACCTCTCTCTCTATCTTTCTTTCTTTCTCTCTCTCTCCCTCTTTGTGTGTTTGTGTCTACATGTATGAATGTCTCCTTTTATTAATCTGATTGGAGACGGAAAATTCGATATTTTATACGGGCATAGATCCACAAATTAAAACTTAGCAATGCTAATATGATAAAATATATTATTTCTAAACATAAAAATGAAGATTCTCTCTTATCCATCTCTAAATCTTCCTCTGATCTACCCATGGTGTTACGCACGCTTCACATTGCTTAGAACTGGAATGCAACACTTCTGCATGTATTGTAAGCATGTTTGTATGTATTATACGCTGCTAGCACACAGTGCAATGCGTGAACTGTGTAAGTTCCTCCCCTCCCCACCGGTTTCTTAGGCCGGACTCTTTGACAGGGAGGAGAGACGCAAGTTTCTGAAGCACGAGGCTTCATTTCAAGCCGAGGCAATGGGACGTGAACAACTTGCCTAAGTTCGTTACCAGACAACATCCCCGGAGCGGATTCGAACCCGCAACCTTTGGATTACGAGTCGAACGCGCTACCGACTGAGCCACCGGGTCATCCCTGACCGTGCAATGCATGTATTAGATACTGTTTATGACAATTTGACACTCGTTTAATACAGGTGTGTTATAACTTGTATTGTATCGTTGTCCAGGTGATGCCTACAGGTTCACACTGCAACCTGTCTTTCTTCACCCAGCCCAAGAGTTCCGGTGTCGCATCAAGCGTAGGCGTCGTGAAACACTTTACCAACTCTGGTTCTATATCAGCATTCCCGAGGCCGAGTTCGAAACACAGCGTATCTTCAAAACGTTCAATTCTCACCCACACCAGAAGTTGCATTCCACGACAAGTTTTGCTCTCGATTTCCTACAAGTGGAACACGATACGGGACTGTCAATTGATGACGACGCTATTCTAATTGGGCGAGATATACACAGCGAAATGCCGATATATCGTTGGCTGCCCGTCGAGTCACGTGGTAATTTAAACTTCAGGCCTCCGATGTCGGGGGAAAACGACTTTGCACAAGACAGACATTCCATAGCCGACAACATCTACGTCCTTCGAACCCAATTCAACGACTCGCTACTCTACAATACGGCCAACTGGGTCGGCTCCAGCGGCTGTAACGTCGACGCTAATATATTCCGAAGAGCGAATTCCGGCCGGAATGAGAGCTCCGAAAGCGATCTGTCGGTGGATATTGAGACAACGGAATCCGGATTCATCTATCGCCTGAAATCTCAGCGGAATCCGCCGAGCATGAAATTCGTGATTCCTGGTATGTACGAGATAGCATGTTAGTCGGTATGAAGTTATGAAGGATAGATATGCCAGAGGGCAGGCAGGATTGAATCGGCCCTGTACGCTACACTAGGCTGCGTTTGATTTAATTTCGACTATAAGGGAAGAGCAACTTTTGACGGGTTTCTCTCTCAGTCAAGTATAGGGATGCAGAAAACCCATATAAGATCACTGCGAGGTTATTGTTTAAAGCTCTGTAGCGATCCTTCTTCGACGAAACAAAACGTGAAACAAACAGAAAATTGAGTGCAGCAGAAAGGTTGACAGCTATTTTAGTCGAGGACACTTTGATACGATAAATTTGCTATTTATATAGCCAACAATTATTATCAACTGCCATATTTAATTAGGTAGAAGACGGTGTCAACGGCATAGACAAGAAAATTCATGATCATGGTATGAATTTTTGTTCAACATGTTACATATTTCAGGATAATGTAGAAATAATGAAATGTGTAATCCATTGAAATTTTTACCATATTTGAACTCAATAAGAAATCCGAAACTTATGCAGCGCTAAATAGGAACATTTACACTTATGAAATAATTCAAAAACTTGCACAGGTAATATCATGTGAAAAATTGTAATTATGATTCGGTTATTGTCTTATTAAAAAGGGAGGTTTAAGGATTTATCCCCAATGACAATTTTCCTCAAATGGTGCGTTTTTGCCTCGGCCTCGCTTCTTCCCCTCTCGCCGGAAATTGTATTTATGTAGAGTAACCACATCCCCCACTCCCCCCACACACCAAACATAACAATTAAAGCTAATTCCTGTATACGAACCTGGATTCAGTTATAATCAATGCTAAGAAAGAGGAAGCGAAGGAGACAAGAGACTAAGACAACGAGATAGAGGTCTCGAAGCTAAAACTGGAAATCCTGTCCCAAAACGATCTCAAGACCTAATCTTGAGACCTTACAATTCTGCTTATAGTGCTCATTTATTATCTGCAATAACCTTAGAGTTTGCTGATTAAGTTGATTTAGTGCATAAGTTCCAGGTTGTTCTAGGCAGTCATGTGTGAACAATGTTTAAGCTTGAATGGCTTAGAAAGCTGTTGGAAGTTCCCTACTAAATAAAACATTCCCCTGACCGGGGAATTATTCGGCAATAAATCTCGCTATGTTTCAATCTGGCAAGTGAACCTTGTTCAGATTTTATTATCAGCTTAGTCGGTAGAGAGATTCAGTCTTATATACTTCCTTCCGCTCAGAACCGTATTTAAAGGGGAAGCTTTAAGAATTTGACCCCCACCCTCAATAATTGTTATCGGTGGATGTTTAGGCCGACAAATTCCCTGTATCCTTGGTATATTAAACTTTTGAACATTAAATTAATCAAATTATATTAATTAAAGCTTAAAGCTTTGGAAAAGGTCGATCAAATTTTGTTTAAAAAGGTCGCGTAAAAAATTGTTTGCCATCAAAAAGCTCCGAAATAGAATTCTGTTTACAGCCCTACTTCCGGTAATTCGGTTATTCTACATTTATTCGCTTTCTAACGACAGATCTCTTGCAGATACTCGATGTCTAGTGGCAGATCTCTTTCAATCTTTCCAAATAATTAGTAGTGGCGGATCCCTGTTTTTAATAAGGGGCGGAATTTGTGAGAAAATCTACAGCATTGGCCAAATAAGTAGAAGTTAAACTCTCAAGTTTAAATGTTTAGTTCTTTCAAGGACGGGCTGTAAACCCTGATGCTCTGAACATCAAAGCGAAAGAGATAATATTTTGAGATATTATGCAGAACAAAAGAGCGAATATTTGACTGCAGATGCGTCTAGTACTAAGTACAAATTATACAATATATTTTAACTTGAAGGGAGTACGGGGTTGACTATATCCTCCCCTCCTCTCGTTAAATATTATATTTATTGATTTACAACATTCATATGCTATTGGTCAGTGAAAGACACCATCATTTTGATATTTTGAATATAATTATAATAGAGTTTAATCTCGGGAGAGTGTTCCTCTGGCCTTAATGAGAGTATAACAGTTCCGCCGCAATAGCCGCGATAAACTTAGAAATTATTATTAGAAAAACACCAACAATAAATGCAGTGTATATTAACATTTTGTTGATAATATGCAATTTTACACGCTGTCATGTGTTCATTTCGATAAGTTTCGATATTATCATTTGGCGCGATTGATATCCAATTCTCCCTTCCCTGCTGACATAATATATCTTATAATAACGTAAACTGTCAGATTTTTTACGAAGATAAAAAAATCAAACCCCAATCCGAGTCATAACCCTTTCGCTCACGGATCATTTAGTTCAACATCAAGCACGTCATCTATAAACCAAGGGTTCCTTGAGTCCGGTTAGATGGATAGAAATTAAACCCCAAATGTAAAATTGGCGCTGGGATCGCGGGGAATTGGACATTTCTTATGGCTTCCACACAGCAAGCTTGTATCTATAATTAGATCAGGAGAATAAACGCATGCTACGATCAGCTCTGAGAATAAACGTTAATTAAATCCAGTGTCTTAACGCCTTATACGTGAGGGGAAGTTGATGTACGGAGAGAGATTAACTCTTTCACACTCCCTCTTTGCTGGAAACCACGTGGTCTTCTGGTAGTTCTCGCTTCTAAGCTCCCAGAGGTACAGTGTTCAAATCCCTGCTGCATGCAGTGGTGGACGTATGTGAGCTGTGTGTGAGCTACACTACGGGAGGAAGCGCGGCTGTTCTTCTCGTTGAATCCCTCTCCTGGTTGCGTTGCTAGGTAACGCTTCGGTGTTGTTGAGTTGTTGCGTTGCTAGGTAACGCTTTGGTGTTGTTGAGTTGTTGCGTTGCTAGGTAACGCTTTGGTGTTTTTGGATTGTTGTGTTGCTAGGGAACGCTTGGGTGTTGTTTGGTTGTTTTATTGCTATGCAACGTTTCTGTTTTGCTATGTTACTAGAATCTGATAGCGTCTCGCTACTACGTTAATGTGTTGTTGTGATACATCTCGTTGCTATGCTGCTTCGTTGCTAGGTAACGTGTCTGTATTGTTGTTATGTTACTAAACAATGTCTCTGTGTTGCTATGTTGCTAGACTGCATCTCGTTGCTATACTGTTTCGTTGCTAGGTAACGTGTCTGTGTTGCGCTGGTGGTTCAGTGACAAGCCCGCTGTTCTAATCACTGATGACTCATTGAAAGCTCAACTCTATCAGTCTACGGGGCATGATGAGCCTACGCTAAATATATCAGGTAAAAAAACGAAACATAATTGTGATAAATAGTTGTCTCTCTTTATGTCTGGTTTCTCTCTCTCTCGCGTTCTGTCCGTCTGTCTGTCTGTCTGTTGTCTGTCTGTCTG
>JAQFYQ010001985.1:0-12376 GCA_034694885.1 Buchholzia appendiculata
TTGTGCTGTAGAGTTTTGTTGAGATGGATTGCACTTTATTGAACAAATCGGCCGTTGATGTGTAATGTTAAAAAAAAATGCATTTTAATTTCTCTTAAGCTCTGTTATTTAATGTATTCAGTGTTCTTTATTCCTAGTGTGACATGTTTCAGTGTGACGTGTTCCTCGTTGCTAGTGTGACATGTTTCAGTGTGACGTGTTCCTTGTTGCTAGTGTGATGTGTTCCTCGCTGCTAGTGTGACATGTTTCAGTGTGACATGTTCCTTGTTGCTAGTGTGACATGTTTCAGTGTGATGTGTTCCTCGTTGCTAGTGTGACATGTTTCAGAGTGACGTGTTCCTCGTTGCTAGTGTGACATGTTTCAGTGTGACGTGTTCCTTGTTGCTAGTGTGATGTGTTCCTCGTTGCTAGTGTGACATGTTTCAGAGTGACGTGAGACATGTTTCAGAGTGACGTGTTCCTCGTTGCTAGTGTGACATGTTTCAGAATGACGTGTTTCTTGTGTTTGTCGTCTGCATTCTGTGCACATCTCAGATCGTATAGATCTGTAAACTCGATTTATCGTCCACTCTTCAGTTTCTTCGACAGCCGTTGAACTTTTCTTTCTTTGGATATTTGAATATGTGATCTCTCCACATTACAGTGTAGTGAGATGATGGTGTATCACTGGATTAGTTTAGAATGTGTGCCGATGTAGCATTGAACAACTTGTCTGTGTCTCAGGTTCCAATGGAGGTTGATGGAGAAACGGCAAGCGCTATGTTGTCAGCCTCATCTACCCCGTTGTCAACCGCTGGCCTCCCAGGCACCAACAGTGTCACCACAGCTGTGCTGACACCTGTCACCGTTCCTACGACAGTCGTCGCGACGTCATCACCGATTGTGTCCTCAGAGAGTGGCGTGACCCCTCAACCTGCTACCACACGGTTAGGCTTTGCAGGAAAGAGTTTAATAACAATAATGAGGAGATATAGTTAAGATGAAAAAGAAATGATGTTTTTATTTACAATTCATACTCAGTGTTCATATGCCCCCCTTCTTTCTGATACCACCCTCCCGCACCACCCTCGCACCAATTCTTCGGTATAAAAAGTGGCCATGGTCTTAACTGCAATGTGTTGTAGCTCTATAAGCTAGTGTCTCTGCATTGATATGCAGACAGCAATTGAACTGTTTGTATGTGAGAAACAAGACTGACAAACATGTGTAATCCTTTAGGGTAACGATGCGATCGGTATAGGTAATGGAGCGATGGGTAATCCTTTGGGGTAATGATGTGATGGGTAATTCTTTAGGGTAATAAAATACAATGGTTATGTGTAATGATGATATGGGTAATCATTTTGGGTAATGATGTGATGGGTATGGGTAATGATGATATGGGTAACCATTTGGGGTAATGATGGTATGGGTAAATATTTATGGTGATAATGATGCAATGGTTATGGTTAAAAACGATATGGGCAATCCCCATCTCATCTTTTTCTCAAAACAGCTCTGGCATATGTATTAATGGTTTCTGTATTATGGTATTTGTATGTTCCATGTGTGGGATCAGTCTTTTGTAGATATTTTTCTGGAGACTGTCCATGGGATAATATGGAATGATTTACGTCTGTATTGCTATATGAAATAGCACAAGTTATATGATATTGCAGTATTGCATTGATTATTTGATTTGTTTTTGCGTTGTAGAGGTGTCGCCACTAAAAGCTAGCTACTCCTATGCGATCGTATGGAAATCTGAACCGTGGAGAATTGTATTGATCTGTCGGCAGTTGGGATGCTTTCGACAAGAACCGTGGAGAATTGTATCGTTCTGTCGGCAGTTGGGATGCGTTGTGAACATTTGTGTGTATATATTCATTCTAGCGCACAGGACATGTTTTATTTGTTAGGATAAATTATTAATCGACGTCGTGCGTGATGATGTTCTGTCTGATTATAGAACATTTGCCTGTTCCAGCCGTCGTTCATTTCGTATATCGTTCTTCCTGCACACGTGTGTAACGCGTGAACAAACTGTTCTTTACTTTGTGTATTGCGCGTCGATGTTGTATCAATTGCTGTAGCTACTTAAAGCATAATACATGTGAACTTTTGCGTCTTGGTCGTTCGTCGTCTTTGAAGAAGTGCACGTGGTGAAAATGAGCTGAGTTTGAATTGAGAGAAGAGTAATGGTAAATAGATTTCGCAATTGTTTCTTCTCGTTGTACTTCTTCTTTGTACGAAGTGTCGGATATTTTTGGCGTGACAAACTTTTCCCCCTACCCCTGTGGTATAGGAGAAATTTGGAATACCTGTAGCTGTACAACCCGGTAAAGTGCTTGTCGTAGGAGGCGGCCAAGTTGTAGTAGTGTGATCAGAGCTGCATCATAAGTGTAAACTACCTTTGATTCTTTCATTGTGGTGACGTTAGACTAGGCTTGTCACCACTAATGAATGTGAAAGCAGAATTACTTTCTCTGAGGAAGGGAACTAGCCCATTCCCGGTGAAATCATCAAGTTTGCCGTTGTAAAAATTCAGGCATAATGAGCCCTCAGGAACATTAATTAAAGTCTGTACTTGTGCTCAACACAGACGTATTAAGCAGCGTATGGCATACACAGGCGAAGATGACGATAACTAATGTTATACTACTTTTACCCAGATCCAATTATGAATTCAGGAGCTGAGATTTTTCAAGAGATGTTTTCATTTTCATGCATTTCGTTGATAAATATGCTTGTGTTAAGAAAATTAAACGATGTTAACAAATGCATGCAACACGTATCATTTTTGATTTCATTCTTTCTAATAGTTTAATTTCTGTATAATATTGAGTTGCTGTTTATTTTTTGCGGATTGAGTTTTTATCATAGAAGTGCTATGCGCCATGTAGCCTCTCTGCCGTTGGTGAAATATTTACGTTGCTTGTGAACTCGGCATATAGTTTAGGGTACATTTTCATTACACATTTTTTAGTACGACAGATGCGTTGAAAATGTGAAGATTTGATAAGATATTCAACTATTCAATTCTAGATGATTGTTTTTTTTTCATTTTATTATTTTTATGATCATTTTGATGTTTTGTTTATTTAGGTTATTATTATCATAATATAATTGATCATTAATAATGATTTTCTGATATTTAACATATTAAATTTCACACTGAAGGGTTAAATAATATGCTCGTTTGCTAGTCGTCAGAACTTTGTAAGACCACGCAGAAGATTGAAAGTATTACGTTAGGGCACTTGGTGCTTGCAACATGTTGGCTGATATAATGCACATGAAATAACTATTGACTTGGGCCATCTAGCACACAGATCCTATTGCAGCGAGGCACATTGCGCAAAGTTTCATATTAAACATGCTGAATGAACTCTTACGTCAAGTTACTGTTATATTGTAAAAATTTCATTGTATTTTTATTGTGTATTTGTTTATCGATTGGATTATGATTGATGGGAGTATTGTATATTGAATGGTATTAGTAGCGTGGTCATTGAGGTACTGTATGTAATGTACTGTAACGTGTAATGCATCAGCTGGAGATTGCTGGTATAACGAGTTCAATACGATATTACTTGCTTACATTCTGCACAGCATTATCTTTGTGTGTGCTTTAGAATGTCACTTCAATATTTCCTAATGTTTGATCCTTGAAAAAGATGTTTCAACCTTCTGGGCACGACTGTCCTTCAGTAATAATTTACTGTTTTGTACAATTATGCATTTATTAAATTGTTAAATAGGTTCTTAAAATTGATAAGTTCTTAAAATGTTGCTACAGTAGCCATAAGTTACAGAATCATTTAAATTTAATATCTAATATTGCTGCTAAGCCAGTGGTTGCTTTGTTGCTTCAACGGTTTCAAACTATTTATGTATGAGCATATAGCAGTTCCTTTACATGCGGCCCTCCCTGACTTATGCACACAGCAGGAATGTAAGAGAACTGAAGATGATGATATGTTGTCACCAGCTGATGATGAGGACGACGTTTTGTATTGCAATAAAATATTGTATTGCTTTTCTGTATTATTTAATTGTGATCGGTTTCTGAATTGCTACATACAGTACGCTGTTTCTGAATTAATAGTCGGCAGCAATACTTTTTACAAAATGCTAATTGTTGTAATGCTGCAAATGGTACAAGCACGTTATGGTGTTTATTTAGCTGACATAATCTAACTATTCTATCTAACTCTTCTTGCTTTCTCCTGTCAAACTATAAGCTGTATCTCGTGTGAAACGCACCTGTCTAACTTGTGTAGGTGATGACGATGTATAACGTGTTAAATAATGCTGGCAATGCGTAGGTGATTAAAACTAGAGTGTGTGCGAGGTTGTAAGTTTCGTCGCAATACGGCAGACATCAGATTGCTATATTTTTCAATTTTGGAGACGTGAATGGAGTGTGTGTGTCGTGTGATCGGATATGGAGAAATTGGAACTATGTGCTGAGGTGAGGATGCACGTGATCGTGAACTGTGGAGAGAAAGTTTCTACTGTCGGAGACGTGTAACCCTTCCAGACAAGTAAAACTGACGTAAACTCATGATGATGACGACGAGTAATTGTAACCGATATAGACATGTATGCAAATATACTGTATAATCTTTCAAGTTAATGGCTTGACTGATGAGTCATCAAGGTTAGATGATGCGAGTCACATTACAGAATAATTTATGATCAGTGCGACGTATAAGTAAATAAACTGCATCTGTTTATTATTTATAAACGATGAAAAGCGAGTACGAGTTGCAAGTTAACAGAGTCTAATAGAGAACAGTGGCTACTTTTGTTATAGTTTGATGTGTACAACAATATTACTAATTAACTAGAATTGATTATGCCGAACTGTTGCGTTTCACGATGATTTTTATGTTCACCCGAAGTTTGTCAGATTTCTTACTTGAAAGTTGACATTATGACTGCTAAACAGTAAGATCTGTCACGTTTCTATTAGCTAGTCATCAGAATTATTCCATCTGCATCTCGTGCTATAGTCCAGGAAAGGAAGTGTGATTTATGGAACTAGGTTAATGATGTATGACGACAGAGCTGTAATCCTTATCAGCGTAGTTCAGTGTGTGAATTTGATCTGTGAAGGAAAGATGAGGCTCTGTTCTTATAGCTTTTATTTTTGTTTTGTACAATGCATTGCCGTTAATCAAAATATTATAATGTCTGTCTCTCTCGACTTAACAAGAATTGTCTACTTCTTAATGATGTTCAATAAAAAATGAGATCTTTTTGAATAATTTTGTGTGAAAATTATGCTAGCTTCATTGTCATTTTGTGTCATGTAATAAATTTTTATTTTATTTTATTCACTGCATAGAAAAAATAATGTACAACAAGTGTTAGAGCTACTGTATATTAAATTTGGCTGAACATAGATTTAAAATCTGACCGTTGATGAGTTAGGATGGCAAGAAAAAGTCTATTAGAAAAGTTTCATATTTTTTATCGCAGTTCAACATTTTAGGGAAGTCACAAAAAAGTGACAGTGATTTGTAAAACTTGTTTCAAGTTCCCAGCGAGAGCTGTTTAATTTCACAGTCCAAAATTATAATTACTTCAACACAACAATGTATAAATCAATACTGCGTATATATATTTATTTACTCCAATATCAAACTATACAGATAAGTTGCAATAACTATAGGACATAAACAAAAGAAACAGCCTAAATCAGTCGTCAACTAAACACAAACAACCTAAACAAGCCATAGATCCAATGTACATGACCCGGCGACTTATCCAGTAGAAAAATAAAAATATTTAAGTACATTCAAACATAATTCAGACACTTTCAGAGTAGATTCAGTAATAACTGGCTAAGAGATCCTGCTGCAAATAGCAGTGAGATGAAACCGCTGCGGGGTTATGAATTATTAGAAACTCAGATCACCAATGAACACTAGTGCAAAACAGTCTAATAAAGCGTTGAAATTCATAATAGTCACTATTTACCCCGTCTACCACATAAATATTACAAATTCAGATCATTATCAATATCGGTTGGTCAGGGACTCAGGATGACAAAGGTATCAAGACTTGGTATTTTTATAGTTAAATTTTGATAGCATTAAGAAAGTTAAACAATGCTAAAAAATGCATACAAATGTAACGGATTAAATCGGATAAAAAAATGAAAAACTACACCTTAAATACTCGACCAGCATAATGTCGAATATATGTATAATGGCTCAATTGATTTAATGAAGTTAATGTAGCATGTATTGCATCGATCACAATCCTGTAAGTACTCTTCAAAAATGATTAAAATTATTATTTGCTCTTTTCACACTGTTATATGTTCTTCTAGTATATAAGTTAAACACATTTGATGTAAAAAAATTGATTAAATCCAACTGGGTGTAGCCAAAAAGCAGAACAGTTTTAAATAAATACAGCTCGGACCCTTACTTTTTCCCATATGATTTTCCATGTCTGACGTAAGTTAGAACAAAATTCAGTGACTAATACAAACAATGCTACTAACCCTTTCATAACGGTTCAATGACATAAATATTCAATACCAGAAATAAAATATATTGTTTGCAAAATTACATATATGATGATACAGAAAACAATCCAGATTTAACATAAATATCCGATACACACGATACATAAATGAACTAGGTACGCAGTAATAAGCACAAGTTGAACAAAACACTCACTTTTAAATAGATTCCAATTTACACTATATACAACCAAAAATATCTACAAAATAAAGCGGCAACAATATCAATCCCTCGATCTTAATGCAACAGATCTTCCGTGTTTAATACAAACACGTTTATACAAACACGTTTATACAAACACGTTTATACAAACACGTTTATACAAACACAATGTAGATTCATATCGGTGTGCAACATCACACAGACTGAACAGTCAAGGTTTTAATTCAAGTTTTATGACATATTTTTAAAGAACACCATGAAAAGAATATTTATTTATTATGAATTTTAAAGGAGTCGATCACTCAAAGTTATTACCGTCTGAAATGCTGTAAAACTAACAAAAGTTAATTATCATCATCATCACCATTTATAGTATACAATTCACTTTTGAAAAATGTCTATGCTGAGCACAGGTATAGACTTAAATAATGTCCTCGAGGGCTCATTGTGGCTTCATTTTACCGAGGTGTGCACTGGCAGTATTCTCAATCCCCCCCACCCCCCACCACAGAGGTAAGAAGGACTTAAAGAAAACTGAAATGTTTGAACATACAGTTGTCAATCATTATACGCAACTACCAGTACTTACAAAGCAAAAATGCAAATGTCATAGAGCAACAATTTTAACATTAACGATAATATTATTACTATAAACAACACCAAACTCAATAAATTGAACAGTTCTGAACAATATGCCATAATAATAATACACAAATTTAGTAGTATATATCACAATACTGTAAGCATATTAGCTTTCAACGTATGAAAACAACAGCAGTGCAGGATTATTAAATTCCATTTATTAAGAAAATACCATCAGCAGACTATCACCTCAAAAACTCGATGCACTTCTGTAGCTCAACAATTATAGCATATTCAATTTCGACTTCTATTAAAGGTTCAAGTGACGACAACGGCTTACAACTATAGAAACAAATAGGAAATATGTGTGGTAACAACAATAATCGTGACTACAATGTTCGACTTCTTGCCAAAGCATAAAACGGTGGAGTGAAATGTATAAAATTACGGCTATTAAAATGTCCAGATATTTATTTGATATTTGCTGAGAAAATTGTTGAGCAAAGCAAAGTGATTCAATGGATAAAACTGTCACAGACCAAGCAAATCACAACTGAAAGCGATGATAATATTTTGCAACAAAATATATCTCTGTCATGAAAGATTTCTACTAACAACGACATTAACATCCACGAATTGAGTTTGGTTAAATATTGACTCGGTAAAAACGCAAGCCAGTTTCCATTACAATTAATCGAAACCATTAATGATCGAAACCATTAAAGACTTAAAATTGATGATTATTTATCAAAATAATTTATTGAAATGTCTGCCAATGGAAACAATATGCAAAACATTCATTATATCAACAATATAATATTTAAGAAATGAAAAGATCTACATTGGTTTTACAATAAACTCGACATATTCTTCTAGATGCTCGACACGACGAGTAACAAGGACATTTGGCACTAGGAAGGGCATCCGATCTATAACACTTGTACATATGTACATCCTAAATGAATAGTGGTGTGAAAAAAAACTGATTAAATAACTGTCACGATGATGTCAAAGCAATGAATAATAATAATAATAATAATTGTCTAATGCCCGGTGGCAGCATTGAATTTTGGAATGTATCTCACACAGTTGGTATAACGGCGGCAGCAGCAACGATAGATATCACAGAATAGTTGGTATACACCCATGCTACCACTAGTAGCAGTTGCTACATAACAGTGCTACCACTAATAACAGCTGCTGTACAGCAGTGCTACCACCAGTAATAGTTGCATTGGTAATAGTGGTAACGCTGCACTGCAGTGTTACCACTTGTAACAGACGGTATACAGCAGTGTTACCAGTCATGCCAGCAGATGCTTTACACAAGTGTTACCAAGAAAGTCAAGTCAGTAAACAAACATGCTAGCACATGCATAACAATTGCTATCTCTAGTAACCGCTGGCATACTGCAGGGCTACCACTACTGGTATATAGTAGTGCTAGCGTTTGTAATAGTGCTACCACTAGTACCTATCTTTACTCTAGGAGATTATAACAGTATTCACAAATAACTCGATATACCGATCGACACACCGCAAAGCATGATCAATTCACCCTGTTCATTTACCATATTGACTAAATATTTGAAAAGGTCCGTCGCTGCTACGACGCACTAGTGAAACTTGACTCTCCAGCGCAGAACAAAGTAGCATGCACCTCGAAGGATGACAAAGAAAGAACAGAGGACAATAAAGTCAATGTAGAACTCGGCTTTCTCGACGTCAAGATGAACGAGAACGTCGTTAGAGTTGTGAAACACGCACGTGTGGTTCGTCAGTATGTGCTCGCATTCGAGCGGGCCACGATCAAATCCGTATATAGCTTGTAGGACTCCTTCAAATGAGTATCTGCAAGAATGAAACAGGTCGACTGTAGAAGCACATCAGTCCTAGTTGTTACTGTAGAGTAGAGTTTCGGTTTCAAGGTCAAGGTCGTGGTCTCAAGACGAAGCCAATTTAGCCAATTTTGGTCTTGGTCTCGACCATCAAAAATGGGCTAAATAGGTTTGGAGACCGCCTCGAGAACATGGCTGGATGGTCTCGAGGCGGTCTCCAAATCTATTTAGCTCGTTTTTGGCTTGGTCTCAACCATCCAGCCATGGTCTCGAACCTCTGATCTTGCTCTCAGTTTCGAACCTCTGGACTTCGTCTCTAACCCTTTGGGTCTGGGCTTGAGACCTCCAGTCTTGATCTTAAACCCCTGGTCTTAATAACAAGACAGCTGTAGTCTGGTGCAGTCATAGTAGCAAAACAAAGTTAGAACCAGAAATACATAAATCTATCGTTCTAATCAATTAAGATTAACTAAATCATATCAACCTAATCCGTTTTCACATCGTACAGAACAGAAGTTGTAAACATTGATGTTCCATTAAGGTTGCTTAGCAACAGACCTTATGTACGACAGATAGGAGATCCACTGAAGATATTTCGGCATCGTGTCGAAGTTCACAAAGAATCCGCTGAACAGCAAGATTGGTATTGAAATGATTGGCCCGAGGAAAACAGCAACCTGTACAATAGTAAAAAACAAAACATCGCGGCTTAACAAGCATCATAAACTCAACCAGCACAATTACTATTTCATCACATTACTTAGTAGCGAGTATTGTGTTTGAGAAAAGTTTAATCAATACTGTTCGGTGAAGTAATATCACAATAGCAAAAGATAAAGATTACCTACGAGTCACTTTCGACCACAAAATGATTAAGAAGTAGAAAACCAAATAGTTATCCGCAATTAATCACACTGGATAACAGTGACAGTAGAAATGCCACAGCACAAAAATGTGATTGATTGATTGGATCCAATCGCGAAATGTAGAAACATGACACTAGCAAGAAAACAAATAGTTGCAAACAGAGGTCCGATTGGATGGAACTGATAAAATGAACCAGATAGCTATGGTCCAATGATCATGATAATGATGATAAAGTCCAAACTTTTTAGCATTTTCACGATAAAATTTAATTCCATGCCATAAACACTAAAATTAAACGATCACTCTAACAATATCCCGTTTGTCAATTAACTCCAGCAGGTCGACATCAAGCATGCCTGGTACACCTGTCAGCTTCAGACCAATCTCTGTAGAGATGGTCTGTAGAGATGGTCTGTAGAGATGGTCTTCCCGGAACAAAGAACAACTCTCTTTACAAGAAGAACAACATATTTCACCTACAATCTCTCGGCTTGCGAGTCTATTGTAATGCACGACCTCATTAGATCTGAACATCAGTGAACAAGTTTATCTTCCCGACAACTTGCGTCTATCCTACCTGCACTGAAGTGCCGGCTCCAATGAGGAGCCCCAGAGACTGGGCTACGAGTGACGTCTGCGTAGACAGAGTCAAGAACATGAAGAAGCGCAGGAAGTTGTTCGGCTGATTAGTCATCCAGTAAACAATGCTGCCGTAGACGATCGGAAAGACAATCTACGAACACATTAAAAAATAATAGACAAGAACGCTGAAAGAGTAATAAATTAGTAATAACATAAGTCGTGTTAGTAGAGGCATGAATCGCATCGTAGCTCCTCAGCAATCAAAGCAAGTCTGCCTGTCATCTCCCTCTGTATAACAACGTGCCATGATGATATGGCACTTATTAGTGACAATCAGATAATGATAAGCAAAAAATTGGCATATATGGCAATTGCCAAAAACTTAAATGGATAGATTTTATACAAACATTTCTTAAAAATCTGACCTCAAACACATCAGACGCTTGTTTGCTAGAAACTGGCACAGACAAGTTTCAAAGTAATCCATTTTTCACTTAGGATTTTATTTACCTGGAACGGCATGTCAGCCAGAGTCTTTGCCAGGTAGTACGCCTTGAGACTGTACCAGTAGTTCAGATGTTCACGTATGAACACAGCCATCTCCATCGGAACTAAAAGCAATACAGTGCAGTGTTAGCATATTAAAAGAATGTTAATTATAGAAAATTTACTGCCACAGTCAATCTATACTTAATGTTATTAAATAAATCTCATAGACGATCCACTAGCACATAATTCTTTCAAAGACCACCAATCATAGTCGATACAGAGTAGACCGTTCTCCAACAATCACAGTCGATACATAGTAGACCGTTCTCCACCAATCACAGTCGATACAGGTTAGACCGTTCTCCACCAATCACAGTCGATACAGGTTAGACCGTTCTCCACCAATCACAGTCGATACAGAGTAGACCGTTCTCCACCAATCACATTCAATACGGATTAGACCGTTCTCAACCAATCATGTTTCCTTTTACATCCACCGTGATGCAGAGCTTTACAAGACTTTACAGCAGTGCTCAAATTAATAAGTTATAACCACTTACTTGCTTTAAATCATATTTCATGCATTTAAATAAATCTGACTAATTTATCTTATTTATTCATTGACTAATTTGAATTGACTAATTTGCTAAAGTTTGTTGTCTTTCCCAATATAACTTTTATTTTTATCTTATCCATCAGGTCTACATACTACATGACTATTTGATTGAAAGATTGCACTTTACATGGCAATATTCAATTTACAAACATGTCTCATATGCACATCCATACCCATTCATAAAGCTTACTGAAATAACAGATTTTCCAAAACAAAAATCAAACTTAATGAAAACGTCAAAGAAGAGAGCAACTGAACGCATGAACTCACATGTGAGAACGGTAGGCATGAGAGCGCTGAACATGAGGAAGAGCATGCAGAAGAAGAGAAAGCCGGCGTTGTTGTACGCCTTGCTCGACTCGTTTCCAATGCCGAGATACAGTAGACCGATAAGTATTCCGATGGACAGGTGAGAGAGCAAGCGTAGTCGTGTCAACGTCTAGCAATGCGACACAATAACACACAACGTTCAATCAACAAGAACATGAACACCTTCAAGAACACAACGTTCAATCAACAAGAACATGAACACCTTCCAACACAACGTTCTATCAACAAGAACATGAACACCCTCCAACACAACGTTCTATCAACAAGAACATGAACACCTTCCAACACAACGTTCTATCAACAAGAACATGCACACCTTCTAACACAACGTTCAATCAACAAGAACATGAACACCTTCCAACACAACGTTCAATCAACAAGAACATGAA
>JAQFYQ010001986.1:0-12375 GCA_034694885.1 Buchholzia appendiculata
TGGCCGAAGTCCATGGTTGCCAATTAGCTTTGATGGTTGCCATTGGCGCGCCAATATGGCACTTTTAGAAACACTGCGTATAACATCGTGTGTGTCATCACTTGTATAATAAGTAATGGAGTGAGCCATTGTTCCGGCAGGTCTTGCCATCCTGTATCATGATTCTGTACAGGTGATTATGCTTTCACTCATTATCAATTGATTATATAGTGAGATATACTTGCGAGTTTAAATCTGCGCTGTCCTTTAGCCGACTTTGCAATAGTTTTGACCCCAGGCACAATGAACTCACAATGAACTGCAACATGGAGTCTATTGCAAGGACACACACAGGCGAGCAGCTCAGCTGTGAGCAACTGAGCTGTAGTACGACTGGTTTTGAACCCGAATCATTGACATCTGAGTTGCAGATGTTATCTCTGTGCCAAACTATCATTTCCATACCAGTGTAAATAAAATAATTTTTGGGACAATAGACAGATCATCATGATGGCGTTTTGTATGCTCTGTAGCTGTCAAGATGGCGACTAGTTTGGTGGTTCCACTGGTGATATGGGGTCGACAGGCTCCGACTCATTGTATCTCGAGTATCCTGATGACTCCCGATCAGAAGCGCATTGTCACTGGCTGCAACGATGGACAGCTGTGTGTGTGGGAGGTGACTAACAATGATGATTGGCAGGTGAGTAAGCCGAGTTATTGGCATAATTTCACATTGGTTTATGACATTAAAATTGATTCTGTCAGGTACTGGTCATTTTTATGGTTCATGTTTTTATGACATAGAGATAGGCCTAGCTAAGTTTTGAACTGTTGGTTTGTTTCTTTCATGGTTGGATATAGTTTAGGAACCGTCTGTCTAGGTTATTGAACAGTGATTCAAATCTACCAATTGATTAGTGATAAAAATAAATACAAGTTATTCCTTTCAAAACAGAATGGTATCGATTTAAGTACAATAGGGTCCTTAATTTATGTTCTAATTTCTGAAATGAATTCAGCATTATTGTCATCACTATGGACATTGGATATATGCTTTTCAAGATTTCATTTCAATTGCAGCTCATTTGCCTGGCGTACTGACTTTTATAGTAGATAATAAACGATGTTAGTTTTTACCAGTCAATTTTCTAATGAATTTGACTCTGTTGGTCATTTTTGCTGCACTTTGGTTATCAGCCCACATCACAGGTGAAGGTCTGACTTCTCTCTGATATGACTTATTTTCGATTGCTTATGCTTGCATTACAAGTGTGCGCTTCAATAACGTTTTGAATGTAATTTCCCATAGCAATACACTCACTTGTGTTATTTATTGTTGGTTTGGCTTTCAATTTAGGCATGTCTTGACCATAAGCAAGTTGATATAGAGCACAGAGTTCATTGAATCTTATTCTGAAAGACAGTATTAAAGTGCTAGGGTTTTGGTGACACCCATTGAGTTGAATGGATAATCATAGTAGCCTAGTGCTGATAACGAGAAGAATGTCTTATATTCCGGATCAAGCATGGCATGTAATCTATACACAGACAATCAGAACACTGTATATTCTGTGTGACGGTTATTGCTGTGACTGTCTGATACTTTGTACATTGATTCAGGTGCATCCACAGAACATGCTGTTTGGTCACAGCGCAGCCGTCACATGTCTCGCGATGGGAAACGCCAGCACAACAGTCTCGTACATTGTCAGCTCGGCAGACAATGGGCAAGTTTCTAATTAACTATCTACTGTATAAATGTGACATTGCATTTGAAATAGCACAACAAAATTGTGTTATTAGGGTCTGTCCAAGAAAAATTATGTACAATGTATTGGGCTAAAAATAGTACAAGGGTAAAGGGATAGTTTTGTAAAATTGTGAACAGATATTATTTGAATAGTTTACTAAATTTATTGATGATTATTCGTCTTTTGTATTTGCACACAGTAATACTTGGATAGAATTGTGAATTTTGGAAGAATTTTAAAAGAATTTTGTACGCTATGTGTTTCATTGTTGCTTAGTTCAATGGATATGTGGATCTAATTGATTTTAATTATTTGGTGTGTTGTTTAAGTAGTGGGAGGTATAGATGAATCTAATTGGTTGACGTTAATTGGTTTGTGTTGTGTTTAGTGAGTTGTGTCTATGTGTCTGATTGGCTGATCTGAAATGATTTGTGTTGTGCATAGTGAGATGTGTCTATGGGATCTATCAGATGGTCGATGTATAGAACATACAAAGATGCCGATTGTCCATTCAGCCGTCCAGGTTTGTACATATTCCAGTCTCAGCTTCTTATTAATTCAGAATTATGCTAATGTAATATTACTATGTCTTATACACATTCTGCTGTCTCTGGTGTAGTACTGTTTTCTGCACTAATAATGCCTTGAAAATATACCATTAGATATTGCCTTTGCTAAGAGTATTTCATGGTGTTTGAAAATGTAATCTTTGACTTAATTATATTTAAATCGGATCTGTAAAAAGAGGTGTTTGTGTAATTTGAACTTAGTTTTTATATCGTTACGATAGTAGTTATACTTCGCTGTAGTGTGGCTGTTATGCATTGTAGGCATACCAGTTGTTGCAATGCCGTGACGTCAGACTGGTTTGTAACGGATACTATCCAGAAATCCACATCATCCATCCAATGCGCCTGGAAATAGTCTTCTCACTCTGCTCTCAAGTCCAGCCAGACTGGATCAGTGCCCTCTGCGTACTGAGACCCATTAAACGTGAAGGTCGGTACTGCTCCAGTTTGTTTTAACGTTGCTGTTTTTAAAGAAATTGTCATCTCCGTTTATGACTGTTTGCATCCTCAAATTGAATTGACATTACGAGAATATTCTTGATCATGGGTCCTGGAAGTGATTACTATTATTTTGTCGACTACTTCGCTAAGAAAGAAGATAGTCAATCAGAGCACAGTACATTTTGGATTGTGATCGTGGATTTATTCAAGCAGAGTCTTACATGAGCTTTCTCAAGCAGACATGTCAAGCTCGTCTAGTCGTGTATTTGTGTTAATAGAGCGAACATTTGGTGTCATCCTGACTTTGCTCAGCACACAGATGAAGTGAAATGTTAAAAATATTGAAAAAGAATTGCTATTTTCACGTCATAAATATAATAAGTTAGGAATCACAAATGCATTTACGTTATTCAAAAATCTTCAACATTCATTAATAATTAATCAACACTCTTTTCTGTTTGATTAGGTGTGGTACTTAAGAACCGGATGGTTCTTCCTGAAAATTTAATCAATGTCCTATTAACCGACTTGCAGTGTTCTGATTTGTATATTGTTCATTAATATTTATTTCTTTATTTGCGGTCGAGGTCTTCTTAGCATAACTAAGCGCGTCAAAATAAGTGTGCTCTAATTATTTACATGTAAATTTAATTAGTTTACTTGTAGTGTATAATAATCTAAAAACTGATGTATTATATACATCTACATTTGCTTGTCTGTGAATGCATAGAATTTAATGTAGTAATATCGGGATTAGCTATGGCTGAAATTCATTGCTTGGACATCTGGTTTTAGAGAACGTTGTGGTGGCGGTGTCTAATTCCGGTACAGTAAAGGTCTGGACCATTCATGGAGTGGAAACAAAGGTTTGCTTCTTTTGATACAGAAGCTACAAGGCTTAATTTGCTTTGTAACTAAAGATTATGTTTTGTAATAAGAGCGTTAATTAATGAGTAAAGGTAATTTGTGTAAAGCGCCGATAACTGAAGTGTTTTCCTTTTTGAATGGAACAGAGAAGTTAAATCATAGTTGATCCTAACTCAATATAATTTTCATAATTTATGTTGTGTGAACCAGTAGATTTTCAAGTAATGGTCAACCAATGGGGTGAATGCTCATAGATGACGACAACTGAGTGAAATCCGTTAACAATAACAACAACGTAATTGTTGGGATCAGTTTTTATCCAATATATTATATATTTATATAGTTTATATCTATAATGTTTTATTCAATCGTTTTATCCATTTTATATGATGATGTCAAGTTGTCGTCAATCTGGTAGAACTTGTAATGAGTCATCAATTATCAATCTGTTCCCTTGGCAGCAGAAAGAAGCTACACTTAGTGTTCTGCACGTTGCAATGTATGGAGTATTACCAATTCATGGATAAAGTAGACGCTTGATGAAACTGGCTTCGTGGTCATTATTTTTCACGATTAGTTGTAGTTCAGATTTGTGAACTGAATTTTGGCTCTTTATATCATATTTATTTACTCTGATCAGGTTTAACATTCCACGCTTTTATACTTTGTTTTTTGTCCTATCAGCCTGGCCAGCAGATTTACGAAGACGAGTCGAAGCAGATTCGGTGTCTCAACGCGCAGACGTTGCGCTGCTGCGCCTACAACCAGAGAACCGTTCTTATCGTCTGTTCAAAGTACTGGCAGGTAAGCTTGGTTCATACTAGAACCAGAAAACTGTTCTTATCATCTGTGATGCCTTAACATATATGTTGATATGAAAAGGAGACAAACTTAATTACATTAATGATAATGATGATGATAATGATGAGTATTATGATGATGATGACAATGACGATGATGATCGAAGGATGCTTGACTGATCACCCATGTTAAATTTCCTTAAAACCATGTTTTGTGTTTCTATCCAATTTCGGCGAATAATAATGTTAGCGAACCTACAACTTATCGCGGTGATGTTGGATAGGAAATAATGACTTTAGCTATCTGATCACGACTAATCAGATAGTTTTTTTTGACGACTTAACTGAAATGAATTGGCACTAATGACAATGATGATGATGATGATGTTATCGAGTAGATCTACGATGCCAGTGACTTCTCGTTGCTCTGTTCGGAGTCGAGTCGTCGAGGCGAGCGTTGGATCGGTGGAGAGTTCATCAGTGTGGATCGAGTCATCGTGTGGAGCAACGAGGGGCGGGGCTATCTTTACCAACTACCTACGAAGTTAGTCCTTGCAGTAATTTTCTACCAATCACAGCGCTCGACTTATCTCGTTTATTTTTGTTTAGATTTGAATTCGTTTGGCCTGTTTATTTCTTAAACTCCAGGTGTTGTTTTTTAGAGTTTTAATTATAGTTAGTTGGTCACTTGTAGATCTGTAACTACCATTATACAAAACAGTGGACCTGCTTTAAAGTGATCTCAATAAGTGCTGGTAATTTCTTTACACAAATTTAAATTATATTTTTAAAATAAGGTTATGACATTGATTTATTGTTTTTACTCGAAAATTTTGTCAATAGTAATTCCGCATCGAAGAACTTTCAGCGGCCCAGTAATTGATGATTTTGTATTCAAAAACAAAGTTGAATTGGATATTTGCGTGACAAGGACCTTAAACATATGAGAAGCTAACATTTGCAAATCTTGCTTTCATGGGTGGCTTACAGCAATTCATTCCAAATATTTCTCTAATTTTTGTTACAAAATAAGGAAATATTTTTAATGGTAAATGACTAATTGTTCTTCAAGTGGTGGCATGCGCAAATAATTTAATTATAGCTTATTTATTGTTTTTTTGGGAAATTAATTTATTCAGCTTTCTATCTGTATTTTTGCATAAGGGGCTCAGCTTTTGAGTGGGTCGTTTGTTTGTTCCGTAGTCTTCCAATAAACTGTCCAAAAATAAATGACGTTTATGCCAACCTACTGCAATGCATGCATACTGATATATTTTCAAAATTATAGTATTGATTTTTTTTAGAATAAATTACAATCGTTTAGCAATGATACTTGTTTGTATTAATTAATTCACTATTAAATATTAAGTTATTGACATTGAACCCATCGTGAATATTTGAATAGTTTCAGGCTGAATTTCTCAGTTACGTTTCATTCTTTTCTCAATTGATTTAAAAACCATTAAGTTGTCTCCGTAAAAAAACGAATTTGTCACACTGATAAAGTGTTGTCAAGTTCATGCTTATATCTTTCTCTCTTTTTTGTGCCGTAGTGAAGTTAGTTACTCTCAGTGTAGACAGTAATTGCAATGAATCATCTCGTTTCCTACACGTGCGCTACTTGTTTGTGTGCTACTTGTTTGTGTGCTACTTGTTTGTGTGCTACTTGTTTGTGTGCTACTTGTTTGTGTGCTACTTGTTTGTGAGCTACTTGTTTGTTCGATGTGTAGCTCGTGTTAGAGATCTAAGTAGGTTTAGGCTTGATGTCATCTACTCATCAGCTGAACAATTTTTGCTGCATTCAATCCTAAGTGATGATGTGCCTGTATCTCGTAATGGCTGGTTTTTGATCAGATATAAATTAATCAGCAGATCGTACCCCCCCCCCGCTCTGTGACCCACACCTTTCTGATACAATGAGAAAGATATTGAAAAAGTGAAACGCTGTCACAAATCTAGTTCTAGAATGCCTATAATGCCATGGATATTCCATTCTAAGATATATTTCCATTATAGCTGCTTGCGAGTGGTGAGGTGGTGGTGAAGGTGGTGTATGAAGATGGTTGGAAAAGTGGCGGTGGGTGGCTAAAGCCTTAGGAGTGACTGAGAACCAAAACAAAGTTGATAAGCTGTTTCACATTTTATTGTTGTGCTAGGATTTATTAACATATTGATTATGTAAATTAGGAATGTTTTCTAATGCTGTCCAATTTAAGTGTAGATTGTACTTTGCCTGCACTTAAATAGACAGATGTTTAGAACTAAAATTGTCGTGCACAATTATCACACAGAGAAGATAAGAGAAGAAAAATAAAATAAATGATGGCTACAATAAATAGCAATAATTGCAGGTCAATAATAGCAAAATAGGAAATAATGTCAAATAATAACAATAATAGCAAAATTTGATTTTAAATGTGTGGATGATAGTAATAATTTATATTGTATGTTTCACATTTTAATTACTTGGATAATTGAGTCAGAGTTAATGGAATCTTTAAGTTTTTAAACTTTTGTTCCTCCTCGCACAAAGTTTGCTCCGTGGCCGAGCGATTGAAGGAAGGTAAGATTGGTGATCAAACTAATCAGTCTGTCGTTTTGTGTTGAATCTGATTTCTCTAAAACTATGGGAGACTTTAAATTAGTAGTTCTTGAAAAGGAATCATGCATCAGTGCAGAAATTGATATAGACTATTTAAACTTCTTGACATTTCTTTTATTGATTATTTTGCTCTATTTCTTGTTTCTTTTCTGACTCCGTTCAAGTAATTCCTTTTTCAGCCTCTCGCTTGTTCTCACGTAGTATTCTGAACTCAAGGTGGTGTTCTTTATTTTGTTTAATGATTATTTTGACTGTATTTTTGATATTTTATTCCAGAGTACTCCATTTCTTTCTCCTCTTAGTGCTCAGCTTTCTCCTTCATTTTTCAATCAGCATTTAATTTCTATTATGTCAATTGTTTAATATAAGTAAATTGAAATATTTTCAAGACTTGTTCACTATCAAGCTATACGTAGAACCTGGAGATGTTTCTGAGAAGAGCACAAAATTGTACAGGATTTGGTGTGCATGTTAGCAGAGAATACTTCTAATGCACCCGATAAATTTTAAAATAAATTTGAAGTAATATAAATCAGAGAATGAAAAATGTATTGTGAGAAATGTATTGTAATATTTCATTTTTCATCTGACCAACGTAGTGAACTCGACATAATAATTATGAAAATTAAAAAATGAGTGACCAAAGCAAGTTTGCTGATTTAGCGATTATTTTATGATTTCTCACCTGTTTTTTTAGAAAAATATCTAGTTCAGCACATATAATAATCACATAACGGAATTGTTTCTGGTGGCTTCAATACCTTTTTGCACTGTTGCATGATTCCTTTTTTCTCTGACTACTAAAGTGTGCGCTATAATTGTACTGGCAGTTTGGCAGTTGTGACTGTTTTGTGAATGCGACATTGGCTAAGAGTGACGAAATGTTTGTGCTTGTTTGATATACACTAAGTAAAACAACTATTCTATCCTATTCATTTATATTGTGGACTAATAATTGTATCGTGCTTAATTGTATGAATTTTGTTGCCTGTTATTCAATCGTGACTAATTTGATGTTTTACATTGAACTTACTTTTCCTCGTATCAGTCTATTGCGAAGGTTGGCATTTATAAACTGTAGAACTTGCTTCCTAGCCTAGCAGTCTTTGTTTCGATGTTTCTTTTGATTACAACTTCTAGTGTAGTAGTACAACACATGTTTGCATGTGTACATTTTGAGTGATTTTATCAAAGGTTAATGCTTTGAATTTTTCTTTAAAAAAATTCTCATAACATTAACTGTATAATAATAATTGTGTGAAGATGATTATTTATTTTATATCACATTGATGAATGATTTTTGTGTCATTTTATTATTTGTTTGTTGCACCATACTGGATGTTAAATGTCTCAGTTTAATTTCGGCGCTGTGATGTTGCAATATTTGTATGGTGCTACTTTTATTTAATGCAAATTAAATTGTTGATGTTACACAGAAAGTAGCTTGTATCTTTGTATGTTCTTATGTTCTCCTTAGTTCAACCAATGGTAGCATAATTGCAGCATTCAATTCATGCAGTTAGAATTCAATCTTGTTTTTTTTCAGTTTGTCGTGTTTCAGTTTGAATGCTAATATTAAATACAAGCAGTGCAAGCATTCCTATTTAAAGTTAGTAACTTGACAATGTGTAGTGTATTTTAATTTTTACTTGTTTAATTACCGTACATAATTAAACGAAAAAAATTTAAAATACACTATACAATACATAGTCCAGTTCAATTATGTTGAGTCATTTATCAGATGGTAAATGACTGAAAATCTACAAAGTTAGCGCCATCAGCGCCGTCAGTTATATTCAAAGAACACAATCATAATGGTGATAATTCATTTGCCAAAATTGTCCTCGTTGACCACTTTAAGACATTGTTCAACTTGATTTTTTTTTTAGAATTCACTCTATAACTCGTAACCCACTCTTGTTTTAAAATTTCACCTCTGGATGGGATACCATTGAATGTATAGGTCCGAGGATCAAGTTTAAAAGATAAAAAATATCCACCAACCTTAGACACGTTACTCAGTTGATTAGACGGATTCTTTAAAAAGAAATTTGTCAAAAATATGACAAGGCAATTCTAATCCCTTCTATTGCTTGCTTTCATGTTGTCTGAGCTTTAGTCAAGCTGTTGTGTGTGTTTTTTATGTGGTAATTTAGATAGCTGCATGTGCAGTTTTTATTTATTTCTATCTGTCTAAATACATTATGATAATCTGTTATCATTAACCCTGTTCACCATCGCCTTTATCACACTACGGACACGTGACACAAACATGTGATCATGCGTTTTTGATAACTTCTAAACGGGCTGTGGCTGAAAGAACATGATCGTGCATCGTGTCCTGTTATGACGACAGTTGGTGGAAGAAATATTTCATGATCAAATCAAATGTTGGAGTATGTTGTGTGGCACCACAAGGCGATCAGCTACTTCATCTTGAATTTTGTTGAAAAAAATATTGTTTCTTAAGCGCTCCCCAAAAAATTTCTCGAGGGTTTTTATGTATGAATTTATTGTCTTAGTGATATTAAATCTTTTCGATCTTTTTTTGATTATCATCTTCGTCATTATCATAATTTATTACTCTGATGCACCTTGCTTTTGTTCTGCACATGCTGACTTGTATCATCCTACCTGCATGTTTATGTGTAAGTGCTGTACACTCATTGTGTGTAGTGTGAATCCAGAGAGTTCAACCTACAGACATCCGGGAGATCCAGGAAGCGCCAGACAACAAGGTCCTCTTGCCTACACCATCCTGGATGTGTACACTGATAAGGTTAGTCAGAAGATATAGGATTGACTGAAGCAAGAATATTCACTTGAGTACAGTATTCAAAAATGTACATCGGTACATTTTAAACTGTGTGATTAGAACAGTTGAAGTTTACTTAATGCTTTAACTGACAGATGTTTTGGTCTTTAGTTGATAAATGAGTAAAAATGGTAACTTGTTAATGAGTAATGGTAAATTGACCCAGTGAAGGTAGCATTACAATGAACTCGATCCATGTTTCTCCTTCTTGATTATGATGAACTTTAGAATAAGCCAACTTTATAGTGGACAATGTCAATTTATTTGAACAATAAATGGTGACAATGACTAGTACGATAACGATGATGACTTAGTTGTTGGACTCAGGACGGTTACTTATACAGATGCTGGATATGTTTACAGAAATGAGCCCGGATGTCTGATTGAAGTGCATTCGCTTGTACTGTGCGCTTTTATTTGTACTTAAGTCTCATATACTTGGTCAAATCATCCAATTATGCAAAGTATGTGTGATCGCCAAACCTTGGATATTTTGGTGACTCTAGTATACTCAGAGAAGTGCGGTTGTCAACCCCTGAATGATGTGCCTTTAGTACATGACCGTGTGTGGTTGTTAACCCGTGGATGTTGAAGTTTGGTTGTCAACCTTTGGATGTTGTGACTCTAATACACATGACTTTGTGTGGTTGTTAACCCGTGGATGTTGTACTCATGACTATGTATGGTTGTCAACAGGTGGAATGTGTTCCGGCGATGACGTACATGCTGGGTCGGCGTGACAAGGAGAGCAAGCTCTTGCTACGCGGCGACTCAGAGGGACGGCTCTGTCTGTGGTGTGTGCCGGAAGTGGCCGAGGGAAAGAGAAAACTGCACCGACAGGAAAGCTTTGAGAATCTTCCAGGTTTGCTGGGAGATCTGATGATTTATGATGTAATAAGCCTGCAAGTAGGGACACTTGTGCAACTCTGTGTTGTGAATGCACATGTGCAAAAACTGAATTGTGCAAGTTTAAATTAGTAATTATGTTTGCTACATCAGGACAAGGGAAAAGTATATAAGAATACAATGATTTTTTGTTGGTGAATTCTTTATTTCTCGTTGAATAGAAAAAATAATGTAATGCTGCTAGTTTACTTATTTTATTATAGATCGTTAAAGTTGTAGAGCAGTGGCAAAAGTACTTAATAACAAATGAAGTTTGTTATTGGTAACATATAAGTGTGCATAGCAATTGTGTGTTACATCACACATGTCTGTGTGTAGTATAGACTGTAAGTTTGCTAGTAACTGCATATCGTGTAGCTACTATTTAATGCGGTTTTCGTAACAATATAGATATTGTGGTTGGTACTTGTAACTGTGTGACTGACTGCACTGTAAAAATGACATAGTGGTATTGAATTCTTGATCTTGTTTGTTTATTGCGCTGTGCGGCTTGTTTATCGTGAAGTTTGTTTTGTGACAGTTGTTGAGCCAAAGTTTTCTACCTCCCTGCGTGAAGAGTGGTGCCGAGTCGAACCGGCGCCGGAAGGGATCATTGATCAACTTGTAAGTGATTTACTATTTCCGCCATGTGACACCGTGAATATTTTTTATTGTCTTGGTTTTTTATAGATGACTTAATATAATTTTAGTAAAATTTAATCTGAACTTTATTGACAGTTGTGGCAGCTATGTTTTGAACGGCATTACAATATAGTAGACTCACTGTGATCCTGTTTGATAGCGTAGGAGATTTGATTGTTGATATCACTGCGGGGTAAGGTAGAGACTTTTAGTCATCAGCTATTTCACATTTCAGTCACATTAAGTACTCACATGTCTCTATGTTGCACTGAAAGTTAATTGTTTATCTACTCAATCTTGCTCTGTCTCACTTTGCCCCCCACACCGTCGCCCACCCCCCCCCCTCATGCGTATGGTGTGTTGGAAAACGTTTTCTATGTCTAACCCATTCATTGAAGGAACCACATAATTATATCTGATTGTGACGATGTTGCTGTAAGAATCCAAGCTACAAGTTTCCCTGAGTGTCTACTGGTTTTCATATTTTAATTGACAAAATCAAGTTTGTTTCTGATCTTATCCTCTATTATGCGATATTTTATATATTTTTCTTTCCTTAATTAACCTAGATGATCTGTGTAATGTGTGTTACTGTTCTCATCGCGTTGACTGCTGTATGTGCTGCAGAACACCGGTGATGAAGGCATGTTGCAAGTGACGGCGAGTGCGTTCATGCTGGCGCTTGGTCACCTTGCGTGTGGACGCAGTGACGGAAGTATTGTCATCGTTCCAGCGTCATTCGCAATCACTCTCCAGCTGCTCGACTGTGGACAACACAAAGGTGCGTACACACGCACTTCTTAGATCAGTACTTGTGAAACTTCGTAGAGTGAGAACTTTGTGAGATTCTTCGATTAGTTTGTTATTACTGTCCTCTATGTTACCTATGATTTCAAATATTTTTTTTCAAACATGATAAATTGCTTAATCATATTATATATATTGATGATGATGATAGTGCTCTGTCCGAAGACAGGTCCTGGCGATGGTCATTTGTCTTACGTATTACTATGCATGACTT
>JAQFYQ010001987.1:0-12373 GCA_034694885.1 Buchholzia appendiculata
GTGTACTTTACTAAATATCTTAGTTAAGCTTAGTTAAGCATTTGCACTGCATATTATTGTTCATGTAATAAATATATTCTTATTAAAAGCAAAATCATAATAGATATCAGAGTAAACATAATTAAACAAACTATGACGCAATGCAACACAGAATGTCTGGCTTCAATACTGCATCATTGCTCTTATCACAACACAAATACAAAATAAATGACAATTATTGACACAATGACACCACATCAACCGTCTCCTACCCATAGCTACACAGTTACTGTAGGCTACTTGAGTACGCACAGCATGTACTTACGATATACGCCTAATAACTACGGTGTTACCGTAAGCGCTTTGTTTGATCGCACTTGACCATTTATTTTCTACAAAATAGTTTTACCGCTTGAAATACTTAAAGATACTTTGAAGACAATGGCTCAAAATCCTATACGGTATCTACTGACAATAATTCAACTGGAAAGAGTTTCAGTTGATAAATTGATAGTCGTTACGATAGTATTGTATACATTGTGAAATTTTTCTGGCGATTGGAGGGGGTTCGATAATTCTGGAGGATGGCATAACCCTGATCTCCTTTAAAAATGATCAGGGGTTGGCTTTCATTAATTCTGAACCGTCCCACCCTTCGTTCTTCCGACCCCCAAAAATAAGTACTTATTTCACAACCCCACACTGCTTGCATTACCTGCACACCTTGTATTACCCCACGCCTGCATAAGTATCACCCTTATTGATTTATTTACGGCGTCTGAAGAATCGTCTGGCGTTGTACTTCCTGACATAAGAACTAGCAACTTGCAGTCTACTTTAATTTTCATTTAAAAGTACATTTTAAACAACTACTTGTACAAAAAAGAAGGCACGTACAATTGAAGCATACGTTTAAGCATATAAAGGCGTACTTATAAACTACGAGTATAATCAATGAATTAGACCTAGTATAGGCTAATTACTCCAACCTAACTCGAACACATCGCTATATAATGACTTGCATATTATTTAACTGCTAAATTAACTAGCTTTCAACAAACACAATGCAAGTCGTGCACTAATTTCGCATCTGCAACGCTCCACACGAGGTCATACCATGAGTAAATTCATACGAATTCAGCTCTGAAATAGTTCAACTACAAGGGTCGTCGTCAGCATAATAAATCATAGCAATGTTACTTGTTCGTGCTATCTATGTTAGCTAATCTTGATTGGTTTCAACGTTCAAGATCAAGACTAATCAAGGCTGGTTTCAATGTATCAAGCAACAGGGGAGTATTCAACGATCGGCCTTTAGTTACCGATCAATAGTACGAGGACAATAGAACTGTAAATCTAAACCGGTTTTAATTGAAGACGCGTTGTTCAGCTTGCTTTGTTATCTTTTCTGTGTCTGAGATTTAAAACTACTTCCCGTGCACGCTGCGGGTTTTAAAGCCCACAGCGTGATATATTGATATATGCAAATATTTGACTGCAACTTAATTAAGTTGTAGTCAAATATTAGAATGAATCAATGAATACATTTATGTGCAATTAAAATTAAGCATATTTTATAAATTGAATTAATTTACACTAAATACATTCTTATATACAAGACGACATGTTTTTTTACATAGCTGGCCATACATGTTCTGTGTACAGTTCATTGTCAATAGTAGCGAAGAGACCTCAACTCCTATGATGAAACAAATAGAAACCAGTGATGTAGTCCTTGGCCCTGATGCCTTGCCTCAAGGCTGCCATGCTTGAGGCACTTTACTGCCTTGTCTTGCCTTACCTTGGCCAATTTTCCAAATTTCTTGCCTTGCCTTGAAGAAAAATTGCCTTGGAAAAAAATGCATCGACCTTAAAAAATGGCTTGACTATATCATCTTAGTATGCCTTGGCCTTGATTTCATGCCTTGAGGCTGCCTTGAGGCACTTTACTGCCTTGTCTTGCCGACAGGTCTTTCATGCAGAATACGGATGCCGTTCTGTTGCAGCCGTTAATTACCGTTAAATATTGCTCAGATCAATGCGTCGTTTCTGCCTCACAGTGAACGTTTGTCTCTCAGTCCATTAAGGAGTGACTCCATTTACTTCAGTCTTTACAAATATCGATTCTATATGGTGAATACTCTTTTATTATACAATAAAGAAATAGTGAAGCAGTAGCCATCCAACAGACTTTATGAGTCTGGATTAACGAGTCAGTTTAAACAATCGACAACAAGAGTATGTGACATAGTGGGAGCAACCAGAAGATGCTCACCTAAACAAATGTTACAATTTTGCGAAGACATTATGATGTATTGAAGAGTATATGTTGATTAAGAAAGAGTAGAAAGATATAGAGCATATGGGCACATATAGAAAGATACTGTGCCCAAGAATAAAGCAATAACAAGAAATTTAGGGTTTAAAAGATCATAGTCTAACTAATGCAGTATGATATTTTACTGCTTCCATGATATAGCTCAAGAAGATCACCATAAATATATACTCGATTCTGGCGACATTAAAGCCATTAAGCTGAAGTATTGACTCCAAAGTTCATTATCTCTAGTAGGCGTATGTCACGGTCAAGGCCGCAGCTAGGATTTAATTTCGGGGAAGTCTGACATCCCAATTTGTCATTTGGGGGTTAAGCTTCCAAAATAATTTGACGACTTTTCTTTTTTTACAAAACACCATACATTTTTATTGAAACAATATCGGGGTGACGGGATTGAACCAGAAGCCTCCCTTAAATACAGCCTTACGACAAAAGTAAAGTGAAGTAATTGACGTCTTGCAGATGGAAGGTAACCGGGCGCTGATCTTCCAACACAGCCAGATTTGGCTGACGTAGATTAAAATAACCGAGGTCAGTGCGCAAGTTAACCACGTCAGCTAGTTTACTGACTAGATTTTACAGCTATAGTACCTATTTATATTGCTTTGTAACAGAGGCTATAGAGCGTTGCTTGCCATATTGTGTTACCGATGACACTTAAGGGTAGCGTCGCGAAGTATTTTGATGTGTTCTTTAAAATCGATCGATTACAAAACGATTAAACTATTTAATTCGATCTTATCGTTTAGTGCAGATGCTTCTTTCCTATATTATACCAGCTTCGCTGCTTGCAATTGAGAAAGTTTATTGCAGAATATTGAAGGCGGTTTCTATTTCTATTTTGTTTCTATTTTTATTTAATAAATTGTACGAAATTACTCGAGTGAAATATCGACTGAACATTTGGTATTTTTGAACAAAGAAAAAACAAATCAGTCAGCACTGAATTGCATCCAATGTCACCACATCGTAATCCACTGTCCCTTTTTCAAAAATACAATCTCTTCTCAAAATTATCACCTCTACGTTAAAAGTTCGTCCCTCTTTGACTTTCCTGTCATCACGATCTTTGATATCGTCACCTCGTTCCAGCCACGTTCTATTGTGCCTCGGAATGTCAGTGATAACGGCAGACATGGCACGCACGGCGCATGTAGAAAGTAATGCTAAATATATTAAAAATACATACGTTCTGATTGTCACAGCTATAATATAAAATCCATAGATATTTCTCATCACAACTTTCTTCCTATTGTCATTATTTCATAACTATAGCGCTACTGTTTCATAATTATCTTCACGATTTCGTAACTTGGCTGGGAGTCTAGTCATCGAAATTTTCTGCTTACGACATAAGCTGGTTACAGTTTTACGATACTGATTACAATATCTGAGAGGAGTCGAATGCCATTGAAACTATAGGCCAAGTACTGTGCTTCAGTATCGTGCTTATTTCTGTTTTAGAAATAAGATAATTTACTATAATTACTCTGTTGCAATAAATGTCCTGCCTTCGCAGTTTGAACAAACGGCTAATAAATCTAATTGCAAATAGATCTGAAGTTGTTTGTTTCTGCTGTAAGCATAATTACCCAGCTCTATTACAAATCAATTAATCTTATCTGATAATCCTATTCAGCATACAATGGCATAGATTAGAAGCAAGAAACCAGTCTGAACCGGTTTCAATGCATTCAATAATTATTAATAGAACATCTGTAGTCATTCAAGATCTGAACTAAATACTGGTCAGCTTGTACTAATGCGAAAAAGTCGTACATCTAAACCGGAACAAAATGGCCGCACATAGAAAAATAAAGTATACATTCAAACTGCATACTTCGATCCAAACCACTCTCTTTCAATACATTGCAAGATAGCATGCATTCATTTCTCGAACACAATATCAGGTGCAGGTTTTAGCTGTTTTGGAGAAATATTATAGTGTCCTATATACTTTTATTGTCCTTTTACTTTCTGATTGCTTCTTTAACTTCGTGTCTCGTGAAAACTTATTTTTTTCTGGCTTTAAATTCGTGATTTCAGTTACATCATTCTGATCATATATTAAACTTATTATTTTTTTGTTCAGCGACTATAGCTTCATTTGCAACAATATGTCCATTCTCTTTATAAATCAGAGATGTATCACATAAAGACATACTTTTTGGATTGGCTTTGAACTCTGATCGATGACGTCAGAATTATTTTGTGATATATACAGAGAAATTTAGAATAAATGTTATGATGCACACTAACCGCTGGTCGGTTTTCACAGAGGTCAATTCTTACCACTTAAATCTTTCCACTCGTTCATTGATTATTATTAAATATCAAATTTGCTTCTGTAAGTCTAGTGTCAAACAGTTGGCCTTAAATTCCCCTGCAGTATACGGGTAAAAACGTAAGCAATTTTAAAAATTGTTACGGTATGGATAGGAATCATGGCATAGTGAATTTATTTGAATAAGTTCGACTTATACGTAAATTACAGTGACCTGTTGATAAAATTTAAACCAATTAAATTTCATCATCATCAGGCTCATCTCCCATCTATATCTTACGTCATGAGATAATATGAGTTTAGCATCATATAAACATAATGCTGATCATGAAAGCTACGGTAGATCAAAAGTGCGCCTGGTAATTATTCTGGATAACAATAATTATTCTTTGTTGGCAGTATTTATTCTTTTGACAACAGTCAGATTTCTAAATGCAGATTTAATGGATCGATATGCAATTTGACTCCAGGTTCAAAGTGTCGTGGATAACTAAGAAAACTATTGTGTCTTAGTGCGAATTAAGTGGATTTAACTTACAAAATTCTAGATTTCAATACGCACTGAGGATGAAGGAAGTTATAAAAGAAAAGGAAAACTGCGATGACAAGTCGAAGCAAGTCTCATTAAAATTGATAATACTTGTAACGACTGGTTTTTACTTTGAATTATGATGCTATTTTAATTCTTATCTGGAATTTCGTTACTTTGACGTAAGATGAATGTACAGACGTAAACATAGACAGTTGCTTATCATTCATTTCATCATTTATTTGCATTATGCCAAAATAAGAAAAATTGTGAAATTTGAATTTATCTTCTGTACATAAAATTGTACAAAATGAATACGGTACAACCATTCGTAAAAATATACGACACTCTATTTAATCTTCTCGACTGCCACGTGCCAACTTTATCTGAAGAAATTCTGGACTTGGTTTGGAATAAAATTTCACGTTTCTTTCAGCTTACTGATTAGAACTCCATCTTTGTATGGTGAATCGCCAGTTCCACACAGGTGTAACTGAGCCAACGTCGCTATCTGAAACTAACGTGGATTTTTACAGCAACTAAGCGTCATGACACATCATCCTGGCTCAACTGCTCTCAATCAACAGTAGGAACTCTGGGGACTTGGGGCCTCAGATGGTCGTAGGATGACAGAAGTGGAAGAATCTCCCGCCAATCATGTGGAACTCACGACAGACCTCCCAAGTAGCGCCCCGGAAGTGGTGGAGGTCAATACCGATCTTGCAGTGGTGGGGGCAAGTACTGCCCCTGCAGTGGTGGCGGTCAGTACCGCCCCTGCAGTGATGGGGATCCTGTACCCTCTCCCACGCAGGACCTATCCGAACATGTTGCTGGCGGAGGATCGGTTGAGGATCGCTCAGTTGACGCGGCTGATCCAGAGCGTCCGGGAGCGGGACTACGAGATGATAGCGAGGCTTGTAAGTAAGGGATACCCGAAGATCATAGACTACGTTCATCCGGAGAGCGGGGAGACAGCGATTGGACTAGCAGCCTCTCTCAACGACGCCGTAAATATATACATCTAGACTACACTAGAACATTTTCTAGGAGGGAGAGTGGGGGAATCAGGGGTACTTTTCGGGTAATAGCCATGAGCGGCACGTATCAGAGCTTATGGTAGAGCTCAGACCTAACATTTTTGGTCTAAATACAATGGAGTCTAGACAACATTTATCAATGACGCTAACAGATCAATATGGTTCCACAAATAAAACATCTGGTTGGAAAACAAGAACACTTTTATTATATAGTTTAATAATATAGGTTTACAATTTTATTGACCATTGTATACTGTCATTTTATTCTATTGTATTAATGCTTCAGAGAACTAGAAAAGATTCATGGATTAATAATGCAACTCCTTGTAATTACTCTTCTAATAATTATAATTTGATGAAACAATCGAGGTGCTTTTGATGATTGTCATTTCTTTAGACACTGGAGCATCTGGATTGTAATATTGTTATTTTCATTATTATCGTCATCCTCCTCATCCTCATTATCATTATCGTCCTCATTCTCATCATCATTCTTATCATCATCATCATCTTCTTCTTCTCCTTCTTCTTCTCCATCTTGTGTTCAATTATTCGCGGTAAATGAGCTTTTATACATATATGAATAAAACAATTCATCGCAGTGATCTATTATAATATTCTTGAGATATTTTGGCACTCTTGCTAATATCCTGAATACTATCATCCATCGCCTGCTGTTACTGTGCTATTCAGGAGATGATATCGTTCTTGCTGGGCCTCGGGGCTGACCCGAATGTTGTGGGGTTGGATGGGCGGTCGGGGGTGATGAGGGCGGCAGAGTTTGGTCACGTGGAAGCCATGGAGGTGCTTGCTGCTGCACACGCCGACATGACCCTCCAGGACGAGTGGGGAAAAGGTTCGTCTCTATATACTGGTCAAAGTCTAATCTGTTACAATATGCGCATGCAAATGTGTATTTGAATGGTGCAACTAGTGTGATAAATGTACAAATATAATTTATGATTTTGCTATAGCATTTTCGCCAATTTGTTACAGTAGTGATATGACAAATTCCCCTCCACTTCTCATCTCCCTCCCCTTCCCCGATCATCAGGTCGAAAATGTGAGAAAATATATTGTTTACTTGGTTTTTATTCCCAGTGGTAAAAAAATTGCACATCACGTGACTGCTTCGCGTTCACATCGAGGTCAACTTTCACAACCTGATGTAGAATTAATTTAGATTAAAATTATTTTAGGTTGTATGTAAAAAACATGAATGAATGAATAGGCTAATAAATTAATGAATAAATTAATGGATTAATGAATAGCTTAATCAATGGGTAAAGCTGCTCTTCTTTTCATGCTTCCACGTGGCGTTTTTCAACTCATAACATAGCATGTCAATTCTTTGTCGAACCCTGGCATTTATGTGACCAGTAAAAGTGTACAATGATAAATGATGAACTTATCAATATTATATTATAAGAGCGATGATTACTCAGCAGAAACGTTCGGATTTCAACGGTTTGACTAACGTTCCAAAGTTGTATGTTGTACCACGTCTAGGAGTTCTGTACCACTCTATCAACCCGGGCATGCGGCACGCCCGCTGTGCTGAAATCGCCATAGACCACGGCGCGGACGTGAATAACGTAGATGACATGGGTTTGCCGCTCTTCGTGTTCGCTTGTGAGACAGCCAGGTACAACCAGGAAATCTGTATGCTGCTCCTTGAGAAGGGCGCTAACCCGTCCAGCCTCGACCAGGTCAGACTTCTTCTTCTTCTGGCATTTTCCCTGCAGAACATGAGGGAAGGTACAATAGTCAGTGCTGTAGCCTGTAGATGTCTTGTTGGATGTTCATGATTCGTTTGTGTTTCTGTTTGTCTAGATACCAAATTAGGTTTTAAGATTTCATTTCTGTGTCATGCCATGATGTCATGTGGTTTGACATGTGAAATGATGTCATGCGCCATGACATGTAACATGATGTTAAGTGGTGTGACATGTGCCATGATGTCATGTGGTTTGACACGTGACATAATGTCATGTGACATGATGCCATGTCACATGTGACATGTGCCGTGATGTCATGCTTTCTGGCATGTGATATGATGTCATGTGGTGTGGCATATTTTGACACGTGATATTATTTGATATGACTTCTACAGGAAACCCGCAGAACAGCAATCATGGCGGCTGCTGCGAGTGGTAATGCTAAGCTGACTCTGGCAATCTTACGCAAGGGCGCCACGACCGTCAACCAGATCATGAACAAGAGCGAAGTGCACGCGTGTCATGAGGCTGCCAAGGGCGGACATATGGAAGTCCTCAAGGTGGGTGACAGATTACTCACTTCGTGCATTCCTGTCTTCTCGAGGCTCTGCCTGCCTGCCCTTATGTCTGTCTGCCTTTATGTCTGCCTGCCTTTATGTCTGCTTGTCTTTATGATCCTATGTCTTTATGTTTTTCTGTGTATACCTATTACCTTCTGTCTTCCAATTTTTTGTCTTGGAGTCTTTCTGTTCTTTTGCCTTTGTATTTTTATGTCTTGCTGTCTTCTTGCTTTTCTTTATTCCTATTTTTATGTCTCCAATGACTTCACGTCTTTATATATTTATGTCTACCTGTCCTCCTGTCTTAATGTGTCCATGTTTGAACTGAAGACTTGAATGTTTGAATTCATCACGAGTTTGACGCAATGAAATTGGTGTTTTTCTTTGAAATAGCTCTTCTTGCTCCGCCGTCATCATCATCTTTGAATTCATCAGATTTATTATCATTATAATCATCACAGCATTGACACTTTCATGCAACCAGTCCTCTCTTTTACATTGCGTTTCTTTAAAGCCTTGAAAATGCTATTAAGCCGTAGAATACAATTTGATTTAAATCTGCATAACAATATACTACGAATTTAATAAGAATGCAATTATGAAAAATACAGTACCTACAAATAAAAGGATAACAAATTCAGCCACAATAATTGTAGGAGCTATGCTGTGTGCTCTACATATATGCCGTATGCTGGTTTTTTATACCGTATGCTGGATGTGTATGCTGGAGTCTTTATGTTGTATGCTGGTGATAGATTCTGGCGGCGTTTGGTTCAGACATGAACCAGCAGACTAATCGATCCTATACGGAGGCGATGACACCGATCCACCTGGCGGCCATGGAAGGAAACGCGCCAAAGAGTTGCACGTTCCTCGCCCAGAGAGGTCGGTCACAGTGTGGGGAGTTACTCAGAACCTGTGGGGCTTTAAGCCCATTTAGATGAAAATAGTTATTAAAAATGCAACAATAAATATGGACAAATTGGTGCTTCCAGGTCGTCAGGAAAAAGTGGAAATTGAGAATTAAAGCATGCAATGAAAATGAAATTTTAGCATCGCCTCTCCCATACACTCTTGTCAGTCTGGAACGGATTAGATCTGTTGCATCGTCAATGCCGTGCCAATCAATGCCGTTGCCACCATGCCAAGCAATGCCGTGCCAATCAATGCCGTGCCATTGAATCAATGCCGTGCCATGGATTCAATGCTATGCCGTGCCGTGCCATGCCGTGCCAATCAATGAATCGCTTTTTATAAATGGTGTTACATCCTGCAAATATGTGATAGGTTTTGCTTGTAAGGCAAGAATAATATTATATAGCTGTAATGTTTTATCTCTCATTAAAAACTGTCATTAGAAATTACTTATTCTTCAAATTGTTAATTTAAAAAGTTATCCAAAGGTGATATCTATTTGATAGGATTTTTTTTTAACTTGTCCATTTATTACTATATATTTTCTCTGTAATTATTTTGCCTGACAGAATAATAATTTGCAAGCATTGTTAAATATCATACAATTACTAACGAAAACATGTTAATTTTACAAATCAAATACATACCAATAGTATATCATGTCAACATATTATAGTAGACTATATATTATTTATATCGTATTGTATCATATGTATTAGATCATTTGTAGCCGTACTATGGTGCATGTTAACTATTTAAGTTCATGCTAACTCTCGAAGCTACTTACTATCTTTTGAAGCTACATTTGCTTCATGTAATTTAAGCTAAGATAATCTCATAATTTAATTCAGTGAAGATATAAATTGACTTGATATCTTAAGCATGCTATTTCTATTTGACTATTTAATAAATGATTTATTTTCTTTCTGACCAAAACCTTTCTACCAAGAAACAAAACCTTTCTGAATGAACTCTTCCATAGTTACTCTTCCATAGTTTCCAGTTACGGTAATTATATTAGTTTTTGCCTCTAATTTTACTTGCTCTTCTAAATTTATTTTCATTTTCAAAATATAGGTTAAATTTTCGTTGACGATCCATGTTTTGACAGGATGTAAGGCAAAGACCAAGAATCGTGAGGGTTACACAGCCACTCAGGTCGCAAAGATCCTCGGCAATAAAGCGGCATCCAAGGCCTGCCGTAAGGCTGAGAAACTGGACAAGCCTAAGGCAAAGAAACCCGAGCCGTGGGCCCTCCGCATGCACGACTACTGCTACTATATCGACGACAAACTTTTCGAAAAATTTCAGGAATTCGACCCGGAACAGACTGGATACGTTTCACCGAGTACGTTTATTGATATCTTAGCCGGCTTTGAGGTGCCACTCCCAGAGGATCCGAAAGTATTAAAGAAATTCCTTGAGGACCACACAGTTACGAAACAGATTGATTACTACGCCTTCCTGGGTGGCAAGAAATACCTCAAGTCGAAGTTCTTAATGATCGCCTTCGAGCCGAAATTCAAGAAAGAAAAGGGAAGTAAGAAAAAGAAGAAACCGATAAAGCCGCCGTTCCCGATCTGCACGGCTCCAGAAAGTCTGACCAAGTCCACGGTTGTACCGGAGCACGTCATGTACACGGACTGGGCGAGGTTCGGCCCGGACAGACCGCCCTTGAATCCTGTAGAGGATGACTCGGCTTGGTACACGGACCGTCCGGAGAGGAATGTGATGACGCTGAACGTTGCCGTACGGAGAAGGGACTTCGAGACTCTCGTGAGAGCTCTTGAGAAGAATCCCGAGATGATTACGATGATTGATGAGCTGTACAAGACTCCTCTCGCTGTGGCTGCCGGCATGGGAGACATCGAGCTCGTTCAGTTGCTTCTCGACGCAGGGTTTGTGCGCAATCAATCTCATAACAATTGACCAGGGCCGTAGCAAATATTATATTTGGGTGGGGTTGAGTTTCCAAAAATTCACAATGAACTCTTTCATTTTTTATTTTCATTCTGATCACTACCCCAAAAACACTGGAATGTCATACAATGTCTGTAATGCTTCACCTTAATTGAACATTTGATGTGCAAAACTCATCAATAAATATGACACTTGATAAATGAGGATTTGTTTTACTCGGTGTACTGTAGAGTAACACACTGGAAACAAGAACACGCTTGAGACATGAATGAAGCAAATTTGAAGAGTATATGAGGCATACATTAAGCATTCTGTAGCATACATGAAGTATGCTTGAAGCGTACATGAAGCATACAATAATCATGCGTGAAGCATACATTAGGCATGCTTGAATCATACTTTGAGCATATATTAAGCATCTTTTTAAGCATCGTTTCAAGTATACTTGAAACACAGCTGAAGAACTCACTCTACCAGTCTATATTTCTGTTTATACTCAAACCTACACTAAGCTCTGAAATTCAAGCTTACAATTCTCTGTCTGTATATAATATGTGTACATAGCGCTGACCTAAAGAAGAAAGACAACTTCTTCTGGACTCCTCTCCACCACGCCTGTCATGCCGGCTTGGAGAACGTTGCCGAGCTGTTGCTGAGCGCTGGAGCAGCTAAGAATGTCAAGACGATGAACGGTGCGACACCACTGGTCCGAGCCGCGGAGTCAAACAGCGCAGGCATAGTCAAGATGTTGGTTGGACGCAAGGCCAACATCAGAACTGAAAACAGATGCGGTAAGATGATATCTTACTCACGTCACTTCGTTATTATTATTATTATTACAACAATTTATAACACAGATTTCAAAACATTTAATGACTTTGAATCAGAGGCGTGGGCTGTGCACTAGTGAGTGAAAGCTTGGCGGAAGTGAAATGTTTTGAGTAGTTCTTTGATCGAGTCATGGTTTTTTAGTGTTGTAATTAGCATTCTAAGTCCCCTCTGTCACCAAGCAGTATAAGTTGGCACTAGCTGTAAAAGGCTAGGAAAGTAAACTGGCGTGTTTACCTAGCACACTGACCCCGGTTAGGTGAAC
>JAQFYQ010001988.1:0-12373 GCA_034694885.1 Buchholzia appendiculata
TAGTAGCATATTGCAACCCATACATGTCTAAGCCACCAGATACGTATCCATGCAGAACATTGTAGCATAGGAGCAGACAATAGGGCCCGACCTAGTGTGACTTTACATTGTGAATTAAAATTTAAAACCACAAGAGGGGTACAAAGAAACCGAAAATAGTTTCTCTTGTGACAAATGAAAGCGCAAATATCATAAGGTTATTGTTTAATAAGATCCTGGCCGCTTTCGACGTCGGGTGAATGAGATGTATGATGGTGATGCAGCAAAACGTTACGGTGGGAGATTGGTAAAGATAAAACGTGTCGGCGCCTCGACGGCGTCGTTGTTAATGGACGTCCCTCATATGATTATAAATACTTGATATCATCAAATATATTATACCGTTAGCGACGTCGACTTTTGTTTCGTCGCCTAAAATAGACATTGAAACAAGCGACTGTTTTATCTACAAAACAAGAACAACTGCGATAGACGAGTTAATGTAATGAGCAAAGTTCAAAAGCATGCTCTGGACTAGTGCTGTGCATGCTCAATAGTGAATGCATGTTACCAATATACAATATAATCTAATATATCTGATCGTCAGGCTCGTAGCTAGGATTTCATTTCGCGGGAGGGTTTGAATTAGTGGATATTGTACGAGTGGAGAGTTGGCGGCGACGGTAAAATGCAAAATGTGAGACATATTTCGGTTCGGGGATCAAGGGCGGGGGTTACCCATTGACGGAGTTTGCCAGATAACGCTCGGGAGGGGTAAGCCCCCGAAACCAAAACGTTTTGTAAGTTCATGTTAAAATGGTGAAATTGGCTCCTCCATAACTGCGGAAGATTTTGTGAAAATATTTGTCCGACGGCACTAAAGCAGACATTTTATAATTTATCCTTTAAACACTGAACCAGACTCGAATTCGCCAATGTTTTTACCAGTATCAATTTGGTGACAAGCGGGGAAGGGTGAGTGTGGCAACGGCAAAACAGCATAATTTTAGGATGAATTTTAGTTTCCTTTTCGTATCCGGTCAACTATCGGTTGAAATTTGTAGTTAATTAAGCAATATCAACGTCTCAGAGTGTAACATAATCTTTCAGATTGAACCTATGTATTGACAAGTTTATAAGAGATAGAATCGGTTTTAAGCGGACTACAATTTAATCTGCGTGCACTTTGGAGTGTAGATGAGCTGAATCAGATCATAGATTATTTAATTTAGTATGTAATAATAGTATTTTGTAATTTAAATTTTGATCAGATAGGGGACAACTAAAATCTAACTGTAAACGTATTACAATCAACTGAAGAATTATAGTACAGTACTCGTATTGAACGTAGCTATTATAATAATTATTAGCTGTTAAACATGGAGCTACCTCTCTTAGCAAGATATGGTGACAAAGTCTTGCAAAAATTTGTACTATATTTCAGTGTATCTACTTTCCCACGATTCTTTCACATAATGGTGTACAAATTTGAATACAAAACATATTTGAGACCCGGGTTCGAGTCCCGGGGCTGACTTCGTGCTTTGCTTAAGTTTGTTCAAACTTATTTTATACATGAACTCTCAATCTATGACAACATATTAAACATACATGATGTTTAAAATAAAATCATGGACGATTTAAAGCTTTAGAATTTGATTGCTTGAGAGTGGTCAAGGGAGGCATCTTGGCCTTCGAATCAGTTGCAGGTGTACTGTAATTGTCTAAATAATTATCAGCACTTTAGGATATTTGGCTTCTTTAATTAGCACTGTCGCGCCCCCTTCCGCTCTTAAAAATTAGTGTGGACCGTAGCCATTTTCCTCACAAACAAATTCTGGACCGTCGCTCCCTTCCCCACTCCTAAAACATTTTCTCTACAGTTCTGGTTAAGCCTCATCCTGTGATAACAGTGAGTATACTATACAAAATCACCTGTGCGCCTATATCATAAATGAACAACATGAGCTAGTCTGAAGTCTCGCCGTTAATTCTTTCTGTTCGTGAAACTGTCTCACCAGCCGTACAAAATACTGGCATCGTTATGTCATCACGCCAGGATCAAAGCGCATCACATGCGTGCTATGCTTTATACAGACTACATACACCGGTGAAGTTTATCGGGGTTGATAGGGAGTGGCTAATATTATGGAAATTGCACAAACAATTTGGAAAATGATAAATTGTCATCTCTCGTATGTAAAAAATTAGAAGAATTATTCCTAGATTTCTTAAAAAATTGAGCTCCCCAATGCAATGAAACTTAACTCTGCACATGGGCTATGTATAATGTGCGTTGGCTCAAAAGTATAAAAAAAATTAGGTTAACTACATTGAGTGTGTTATGAACAATACAACATTTACATGATGTACGTCTTTTTACTTTAATAACATAAAAAAGTTCCTTCCTGAAAAACCCAGCTTACACACAATCACATTCAACTACCCAGTAATAACTACAGCAGTCTAAAAACAACAACTAAATAAAATGCATACCGCATGCTATTTATTCGTTTATTTTATTTTCTTTATTTATTTATTCATTCAAACTTGACGCATACATTATTACAGTAAATCAAACAATATCAAACATTTTATATGACATATCCCGGATTGAAGCACCTCGATAATTAGAAGACTAGCTGATAACTAATCCTAACTCTATGATTGAATAAGGACATCCGAAGGTTTCAAGTATTAACGTTTCACGTCCCCCCCCCCCTTAAGTCTTATAGTACTTCACACGATCAAGAATTATTCATTTAATTATTTTCGCATCGCATAGACGGCATCGTTGACGGAAATACTGCCCGGTCTGTCACAAACAAGGTACGTTCCGAAACATGGCGATTCAGTGGTTTTCACAATCTGCCGATTACTACACAACAAACATACAGATACACACAAGTACACACACATGTTTATTCATATTTTATGCATAAACTGTGAACAAAAAATGTGTAATTCACTGGGCAAGATTAAGTTTCGGGGCGATCGCCATTTAGGCTTTCCAACTCCTTTGTATCCCTTACTGGATTAAATAGCCTATCGCTAGCATTGATTAAGAACTGAGGTCGAAATTAATAAGGCAAGACCATATCAAGTTACCATAGCCGGTGTAGTGCAAAGACGTTAGAACACTGTTGCCCTCTGATAGCTCTAATTATAATTATGCTAAGACATGATTTCAATTAATCTAGTAAGCTGGTTGAAATAAAATCTGAAAGCAATTGTAAGAATAGTAAGAAAAAGAATATTTCTAAGAATATTTACAGTTTCTTGAGGGTATTCAGAGGTTCGTTGTTATCTCTAAATTTGCCATTCGTCGGATCTATTGTAGTTAGTATACACCTGAGAAACACAACAAGTAATTTATACACAGCAATCTAATCTATGTATTGTCATGATATATTGAAGAATTTAAATAAACAAAGTTAGACTAACATCGTTATGGGTTCAACCCCCCGAGTAAAAAAAATGTTTGAAATATTATTTCAAAAGATATTTGAAGTGCCTGACTTGGGACCTCCAAGTCAGTGGAGAATGGAGATTCCAATAACGTTGTATCGGGCACATTACGGCATAATGGCTTTAACCTTTAATGTATCATACGTACATAATTATGTATGATTAGTAATGATATAGTTGAAGTTTCCAATCTTCAAGTATAAACGAACAAATAATAACAATTAACGTTAGTATAATTTAAAAGATAAGAGATTAACCATTTAATTAACCCATATGGAATATATGGATAGGTCAATTCGAATGGTCAGTCGTTGCGTTCACGGCTCTCAGTGAAGAGGTAGAGGTTCGCCTCCCTGTAACGACTGATTGTATTCGGTAGCAAACCTGGGCAAATTGTTAACACTCCATTGCCTGTACGGGAAGGATTTTGGCCGCCAACCCGTGCTCATCGGCATAGTCGGTCGGTGGTTAAGTCATGCGTAGTAATACGTAAGACAAATAACCATCGCCAGGACCTGTCTTCGGACAGAGCACTATCATCATCATCATCATAGAATATAATTCAACAGCAATCATAAATGAACACTTCAAATGAATTTAAAAATGTACCATCCATAATTAACTATGAACATCGACTGGTCACATAAGAATCTAAATCGGTAAGTCAAGTTAGGACAGTGCACCCCACAATAACAATGCACCCCCACTAGGACTTTGCACCCACACTAGGACTTTGACACCTCACTAGGACTTTGCACCCCACTAGGACTGTGCACCCCACAAGGACAATGCACTCCCACTAGGACAATGCACCCCCACTAGGACTTTGCACCCCACTAGGACTTTGCACCCCTACTAGGACTTTGCACCCCTACTAGGACTTTGCACTCCACTAGGACTTTGTACCATCACTAGGAATTTGCACCCCAGTAGGACTTTGCACCCCTCACTAGGACTTTGCACCCCACTAAGACTTCGCACCCCAACTAGGACTTTGCACCCCTACTAGGACTGTGCACCCTATGCTATGGGTGATAATCTTGTCATGTCACTATGCATAGCCTCTAGACTGAACAGGTTAAATTACCTTGGACAAGCAATTGTAGTCGTTAATTTCACTTTGTCGCCGATGAAAACTTCGCTCCAATCGTCCTATACAAAGAGACCATAAAAATAACCTAAAAGTGAATTTAACTTCGCAAAGCAACTAGTCGTAAAAATCTGAATGAAATTGCAGCTATTAATTCGAAGTATGGGATAGTTTAGTGTCGCGGAAAACTTGCCAACAGGCGACAGTTGACACAATATACACTAATTGATCTGATGTCAATTGATAATAGTAACACATACATTTGCATTAAGAATAATAGCTATTAATATTTATACACTAGAGTTTTGTATGCTGCTGCATACATTACATCGAACTCATTTGGCCACTTTAATCTTTGCTGGGTAAACTGTGACCGCCGATTGAGTCAATTTCGTTTTGTACCACATTTTTTATATTTCAGTTTTTTGTAGTACGTGGACTGTAGTCCACGTACTACAAAAGTAACACGGTATTAGAGTAAATAATTTACTAGCTTCATTTAAAAACATTTGTTAATAAAAAATACTGTATTAAATAAAATCATCATCATCGTCGTCATCGTCATTATGTATTAAAACTGTAATTACGTATAAGCAGAACTTGGTTTAACTTTAATTAAGGGGGTTGAACGTTATTTAAAAAAATTCCATCCACAAATATTAAGAAATTGTTGCAAGCATACTCACTATGATTAAATTTTACAGAGCGTACGAACAAGACATTTGTTTATCCTCATCAAAGCAAAAATTAACAGACGGATGCCCTTTCTGACATCAATAGTCTCACCAACTGCCTTGTCGGACTCGGCCACATGGAAACACATGGCTTCTGCATCGTGAGACTCAACATCCCTGGGCCAATAAAATAAGTACAGAAAACTTTGTATTAAAAATATTATACTGTTAATTAGTTTATACATTAATAAACAGCTACTAAAATATACTATAATATATTTTAATTACATTATTAAACTTAATTCATTAATTATTCTTTAGGTTACTTTAAAATTAATAATAAAAATAATGTTTTTATATTTTTATTATTATTTCAGAATTGTAGTGCTATGCAACATGATTAAGCTCAATATTATTACTTCTGTAATATTGGCAGTCATGCAGCACTCCTGGTTCGACAACTAAATTTGATACTACTCTCTTCAACCGAGTTCGATAAGTTTTAGAAAAATAAACTGTTTTCTAGTAACCGTCTACAATTATAGAATTGCCAAAAAGCCTCAAGAAAAATTTCTTAACTTACATTTGCTTTTACCCGATCTTCTACTATCATTGGTTTTCAATGTTCTTCTTCGCGTTATTGAAGGAATATTTAAGATGCAATGCAGACGTTGCACATTCAGAACCAAAGTAATACGCGTTTTGTGTAAATAATTTAATTCACTTGTAAAATTGTAAAGGTTTACTAGCCTCATCGTATGGACCGTGATCTCCTTTGACAGTGATGGTCGGTCGGAACGACTGCATGGGTATCTCATCAGCCTTGCTTAGCTGCTGGTTGAAGCTGCTGAGCGAAGTTTCCGTGCACATTAGATATGGACCGCCGTCGTGAAATATTAACTGCAGAAATAAACAATGAATACCAAACATAAGCAAAAAGGATGCGATCTTTACTTATCTCGTTACTCATCTTGTTTCGCATAATAATAATTAAGTACAAACAATTATGCTGTTTTACTATTATTTATATTTAAATTAATTTGTATTAAATTGTTTAACCTTATACTTCCAATGTGTGGTGGTGGGGGGGGGGAGACTGAGAATACAGCCACTGCACAGCCAGCTGATGTGCATGTCGTAAGAGGCGACTAAGGCATAGTGGTCTGATCAGAGTTGTAGCAGGAGTTTAAACTGCTACCTACCACTTACTCATCAATTGGTTCTTTCATGGTGGTGTGTTAGCCAGCGTACGCTTACCGCCACTACCACATAAAAGAGCAGGGAAACTTTCTCCGATGAAGGGAAATTCTTCCATTCCCTAGTACGGGTTGTCGTCAGTAAAGGTGAAAACAACGGCATGCGGCCGTAAAAATCCAGCCAAAATAAGCCCGCAGGAACATTACGTTAAACCATTCCTGACTGGAGAAAAACTGACTTCAAATGTTGATGTAGTTTGATAACGATTCGACTAGAATACTAATTAACTGATCCTTACATTTGGTATAAAGTGCACGAGTGAGTGCAAAAAGGTACGTTTCGTTCTAAATAAGTTCCAAGCAAAATGAAACACCAATAAATGACGTTTCAAAGGAAGTACATCACAACTTATTGTTAATTAAACGCATTCCGACTCAAATGTCTCATCACCTATTCAAGACAGTTCATATAGCAAATTTCGAAATATTTTTTTATATTTATTAAAATTAAAAAATTTAAAGTACAGTTGTCGAAAGCAAGAGTGAGAACAAGAGTGAGAGCAAGAGTAAGAACAAGAGTAAGAGCGAGAGTGAGAGCAAGACTGAGAGTGAGAGGAAGTGAGAGAGTGAAAGCCTACCCTATCATTGTCCTTCACGATATCACCAAAGTCGACTTGAAATCTGCGCGAGACGTACTCGGCCGTTCTCGTTAACAAGGACTTGTCGGTGGGATTGTGGTAGACAATACGATGACCTTGTTTGTCCCCCAGATAGCGAGATATCCACTCAGCAGCCTCATCTCCACAATCCCAACTGTCGATATCCAGGCCAAACACTCTACAAACATTCAACCACCGCCTGCCTTTATGCCATGGTACATCAAAGCGCATAGATGGTCTTTAATCCGAGGCCGAGGCCAAGACCAAGGACATCAAATCTTGTCCTCGAGGATTCTTGAGTCAATGACTGTCTTTGAAAGAAACAAGACTCGTTAAATCAGATTATGATCAATCAGGTGAGTGTTACCTTATAAACGAGAAGTCACAAATATTGACCTACTCGACTTAGACTTTAAGTCTTTAACAAATAATTCAAACATGTGAGCAACAACTACTTCTCATGTTATTTATTCAGTTTGATGCAGTTTTCCTCCAATACTACCATCACGATCTCTATAAGGCTTGGAAGCCCAGGAAAATATCATAAACCACAGCTTGATGATGATGATGATTATTATTTAAGCCCTAGATCCTCTGTGCATGATTCCTACTTGACACGTTGAACCGTTCCTACGGTGGGGAACAGATCAATGGTGAGTCTTTGCATGGACGGGGCATCAAAGCTGATCGTATCGTTGTCGTTGAAGCTTGGCTGAATGAGCAGCAGCGTTGGTTCTTGCCTGGCCGTCACAAAGCGACTTTCTTCTCCATATATTACCATCCAACACCTACAGTAATAGAGCAACAAGTCTAGCAACTGACGGTGTATAGTATACAAGATGATGTCACTGCATGCATAAAAGCTGCATGAAATCTAGGCTATATGAAAGATAAAAACTGCATGAAAGCTGTATTAAAGCTGCATGAAAACTGCATTAAAACTGCATGAAAGCTGCATGAAAGTTGCATGAAAACTGCATGTTCGTTTACATTGTTCACTGTTTCTACCATTCTGTGTGATTGTACAGTACAACGAAGTATTAAATAAATACATAAATAAATAAATAATAAACAGAGTATCCTGCCCAGTTATTTCCTTTATTGTACAAGCTCGGTCAGCCCGATAAGTTGAATACAATAAGAGATCCTACCTGTCTTGTATATCTGTGCCGGGCATCTTAAGACCCACGTGAGTAACGTCGGCAGTCTCGAGGCTTATACCTCCGGTAGACTTGACGGGGTAAAGGACTAGCTTGCTGACTCGACCGACGTACTCAGCCCGTTTCGGTCTCTTGTTCCATCCCAGGTACAGCAGCGTGAACTTGATCGCTGACGCCGCGGCGCCAAATAGCAGCACCTCATCCATGTCCTTGAAGCCCAACCTTTCTCAGTACGTAACGTTACACAGCTTCTACAGCTTCTACAATACACTGACACGGTCAAAATTGCAGCTGGATCTTTTTCTAAGACAATGACAAGGAACTTAACGAAAACGTCTATAATTTATTACAGATTAGCCCTAGTAATATTATATTCATGAAATTATTTTCATCGATAAGTTTAATCGAAAACAAGTAAGCCATTATAATCGCTGCAATTTTTTAATCACATTTTAAAGACAATAGCTTAGTCTAGGCCCTATCTAGTCTTATCTGCAAATAGGCCTACTCTAACTAATCTACCTCGTCAAACTAACATAGCCTGGCTTTGTATTACCTATCTGTTAGCCTGTTAAGTCAACTATACCATAACTTACCACATCAAACCGCTAGACTGTGTACACACGTTTATAGTTTAACAACAGCAAGTCGCTGCTGATCATGTAGGCCTCTTCTACGTACAGGCAGTGTTGTAAACAGAGCGCCAACATTTGGACCTTGATGCAAAACAATCGGTGTTTTCTCTCATATAGGACAACCAGTATTATAGCCCATTGAGCTGCAATAAAGAGACCAATAAAGAGACCAATGCGGCGTTCAACAGGCTCATACAGTGCAGCGAGTTACAAGCCTGTACTTCAGTGCACAAGTGTAAATAATCAGCAGGGACTTGTAAACTGTTCAGTTCACTGGCGATATATAGCCACGCTGGTCCCGTATAAATCTGTGTGCTAGCCATATAAATATGTGTGCTATCTTAATATGAGCAATTGAGCATTAGGTAATCTGTCAGCAAGGCACTCGGCAGCAATAGAGAGAGACGCACCTTCACAAACTTGAAGAGCGATTTTGTCCCTTATAACTTTTAACTGTCAACTTAAACGGCGCATATTAGGGGCTCAGAGGGCTTAGCCACCCGAAATCTTTGCCCCTCCAACTTTTGGGTGCTCCGCTACCCCCGCTCGTTAAAACAATCATGCACCGCTACCATGCACCTCCCGCTCGTCCAAACTTTTTGGTGAGCTGCGCTGCCTAATACTCCCTCGTTGGTCCAAAAAATTTGTACGCCGCTATTCCCGCCCCCGCTCGTCGGAAATTTCCAAACACCCCACCATGTCAATGTCAGGCGCCGACGCTGGATTTCAAAAGAGATTATGAGAAATAATTACACGGTTCTAGTTGATGATTTTGGATGAAATGTTAGTCTGGTCAAATTTACGCCCCCTATGTGTGTACGAATAGTATTGGCCTAGTATAGACACCTCAGTGACGCAACTCACAGCTCATTTTGGAGGGAGCAAATTGAACCAAATTTGTCCTCGAAGCAAGACAAAATGAGCATAGCATAGCTGGACATAGGTCACATTTTTCGGACCCGACCCGACCCACTGAACAACTGACCCGACCCGACCCGCGGGTCACTCAAAAAATCCTGACCTGACCCGACCCACGGACTTTCTGACCCGACCACCCCGGACCCACGGACTTTCTGACCCGACCCGACCCGCAACACTTCTAAAAAAGTAAACATTTCAGTAAATTTTTTCTATGAAATTCATATGCAAAATATTTTGTGTTTTGTTTTAAACCTTTCATTCGGATTCATTCTGATGCATATTAAATATTAATAAGTTTTGGGAATAATTGTTAAAGTGCACACAATTGTTGTACTCTTGTCGTTGGCCAAATAAATGTTGTACAAATACATACTAGGCCAAAAAGCAATTGGCAAAATAAGGAAATTGTATGCTGAAGGAAACTTCGGGAACCTGAATTAAAATTTAATATTACACATTGGTCTATTAGTCTGTTTTTCATTTTATTACCTATAATTTAATTTTAATAAATCTGTGTCAATTTGATAGATGAGTAGTGTATACTATAATTGTTATACATACATACATGTATATCAACCGTGGACATATTTCTCTCGAAATTCAAGCTACAATGTATGCATTTTAAGCATGAAGTACTTCAAGGACATCTTAAATCAATAAAGTATGACATGACAAGGTAATTAACATTTTCGTGGGTCAAGACGGGTCAAGCTTCTGTGACCCGACCTGATCCACGGACTCTTGGACCCGACCAGACCCACTCTGAACTCCAGACCCGACCCGACCCGCAAAATTTCCTAAAAATGCGGACCCGATTCGACTTAAACCGCGGGTCGACCCGACCCACGTCCAATTCTACATTGCCATGCATGGCCTCGGTCCTGCATGGTCAAGACAAAAACAAATTGCAAACTATATAATAAGGTCAACTGATGAAGACCATATATAACGCTTTGCTGCCATGCATCAAAGTTTGATGATTGACTAAAAACAACGATTTATTATAAATATTCATGTACAGTATAAGCAATCTTCGATGGGTAAATTGTAGGGCATAGTTGAGAGTGTAGATTCTGTCATTTATGAGCCTGTGTTAATTAATGATATGTATACACAACTTTCTCAGACTTACATGCACATAGAAAATATATATGTTAAAAAAACCTTATACAACAATTACTTAAATGTCAACAGAGATTTCATCAATAACATATGAATATGTACAAACAATGGAACGTAATTGTATATGCAAAAATACAGCTGTGTACAAATGTTGTATACATTTATTGGATAAGGAAATCATCTATGTAACCAAATCCCAAGAAATGAATTAGCAAAGATCATGGAGATCAATGGTAATAAATATACGGTAGACAATAATTAGAATGTAGCTTAATTACATCACTTGATTAAATACATTGCTCATTAACACTGTATACAGTGTTTGATGAATGATATGGCTATAGCCCTACTCAATTTCGTGCTATTTATTCATAGTCAGTTTTTTTCATCAAAACATATGGCATGACTATGAGTATGATTTTTTCAAAAACATATAATTCAAAATATGGAAAAGTTTAACCTTTGTTCATTCTTTTGCTCGATATAAGGTACAATATTCCAGATTCTTTTGCAAAATATTGCTTTGATTTAAATCAACTAATGACATAATGCTTTTTATCCTACATACTATAGTACATGTTCTACTCAAAACAAACACCACTAGGGCAAAGACTAAGGCCGCTCGCCCGATTTGGCGTGGCAAAGAATTTGAAAATAAATGAAATAAATGATCTTCAGTCAGATCTTTCTCAATAGTATTCAGTAAGTACTACTAAACGTAAGTATACCACAAAAAAGAAGCAACCAAAAACAGACACAGCGCAAGATCAAGATCTGATCACAGTCACAGACACTAGCGCAAGATTAAGATCTGATCACAGTCACTAGCGCAAGATCAATATCTCATTGATCACGCTTAAATTAAATGTAATTTGGTACAGAATACTAGGTCATTAATTTAAACTCACCGAATATTCCAAAACCATTATTATCAAACTTACCGGATGTAAATGTCTTCCTTGCTCCCAGAGCCATTCGTTACAACAGCAGCACTAAATTAAAACCAGTTGAAAGCAGAAAAATACTCATTGAATAAAGTTTCCACAGCTGACGTCGCCAGGCTTTACACCGGCATTAAATATCCGATCCGTACTCCTTCATATCTTATATATTACAGCATTCACGATCCGGCCAAACAAGGTGTCTAACGGTTGACCAAAACTTATCCGCTTGACCAAAACTTATCCGAAACTGGTAAAAGGTCAAATTAACCCTACGGCACTATTCCACTACAAATACTAATTACTCCTACCGGTAGAACTTAAGATAAGAATCGGCTGTAGACCCTCAAACTTCATCATCATCATCATTACCAGCATCATCATCATTATTATCACTAAGCACCGCCGCTAGTTAGAAAAGTCCCGCCGCCTCCTCAATGCCTTGAGTTGTGTGCGCGTAAGTCCCGCCGCCTCCTCAATGCCTTGAGTTGTGTGCGCGTGCTTGGGTAGAAACGAAACAGAGCGTCG
>JAQFYQ010001989.1:0-12371 GCA_034694885.1 Buchholzia appendiculata
GTTCAGTAGCAAACCTGGGCAAATTGTTAACACTCCATTGCCTGTACGGGAAGGACCTTTGGCCGCCCACCCGTGCTGATCTGGCCTAGTGGATCGGTGGTAAAAGTTATGCGTCATAATATGCAAGGCAAATAATCATCGCCAGGACCTGTCTTTGGACAGAGCACTATCATCATCATCACTGATTATAGCAATTCATTCACTGTTCAAATATCAGTTTTTGTGTTTCAATAGGTTTCATTTTCATTTTAGTTTAAATTGAACAGTTTGACAATTTCGAATTCGATAGTTTGTGTAAGTTACATCTTGCAGTTTCTTTGACGTATCCTTTGTGTATGTTTTAAAATTGTCAGTTGTTAATCGTTTATTTTATTTTGTCTGTGCAGAAAGCAGAGCTCGAGGAGGGCGACCGCGAGTCTCTCAGTATTCGACAGCTTTAGAGGCGATCCAAGTGTCCAGCGACGCCGATATTATGTAAGAACTATCAATATGGCTACTGTTGACACAAGTTGATTCGTCTGTTTGTTTCTTATGGAGATATAATGTGTTCATGCTCCGAATTTTAGGTAATGCATATTGACCAGAGGTTGTGTTTGATTGTAACATACAAAGTCTCAATCATCCCAAGTGATTAAGCGCAAATTGTGTAGAAAATTGCAAATTGTGTATATGATTTTCGAATTATTCAATATCATTTGTTACACATTGTTGCTAATCAGTTATTGCTTTTTCATCTTGCCCTTTCTGAAAAGGCAAAATGCAAAAAAAATACTTGATGAGCAGCAATATTATTTACTCGAACTGATTTACTCAACTATTGAACTGTGAATCACAGTTCAATAGTTGAGTTCAACAGTTTGTTCTTATTTTCTTTACAAGTTCTGAATTTTGGTTTTTGTGCTCGCATGGCCTTCAGATGTCCGATGAGTTGTTTACGTTTTGTTGATTCTGATTTGTGGTTCAGTTTTCTCAATAATGTTATTATAGTTATAATCGCGTTATTCAATCGTATAAATTCTGCTGGCTTTTCTGTGCTGTTTGTCTGAGTACTTTATTGCAGTGTGTATGTTTTTGTTTTTGCTAATATCAGCTCTAACGGAGGAATTCCAGCAACAAACGCGCGAGGTGAACAGTTGTTACTGTATGTTGGCATCATCGACATCCTCCAGAGTTATCGCTTCAGCAAGAAGTTGGAACATGCCTTCAAGTCCCTCGTCCTTGACGGGGTTAGTAATAACGGTTTCTAACTAGAAGGCAGTTATTGTTAAAAGCTCGGCCATCATTGTGGACTTACAGAAGTGCCTGTTGCTAATAGATTTCTTAAGCTGTGTAAATTTGTGCTCTGTTAGTAGGGATGATAATGATGATGATGATTGTGCTCTGTCCGAAGACAGGTCCGGACGATGGTTATTTGTCTTACGTATTACTACGCATGACTTAACCACCGACCGACTAGGCCAGATGAGCACGGGTGGGTGGCCAAAGGTCCTTCCCGTACATTAGTAGGGATATATAGGGCATATGTAGATTCAGAATTAAAACTCGCATTTCAGTACATTTGATATTTGATAAATATATCTAGCTGCTTGTTCTAGCATTGTTTCTCGTAGGTATAGCACAGTACATTGCAGATCTGTGTTACATGTTACGTCATGTGTTGTACATATTGTGTGTAGGATACGATATCAGTTCATCAGCCCGGTTTCTATGCTCAGCGCTTTCAGAGTTTCTTTGGCGACAGAGTTTTCAGGAGTAAGTGTTTTGCTTGAGATGAATCAGAATTCTCTCTATCAAATCATTCTGTGCGATGCTATTAGTCAATTCGAAATCTAATCTGACTCTGCATTTATTTGAGTGTAGGATTTAAGGCGTGCATTATTTGTTGGAGAATTGTGATTTGGAAAATTTGTGATGATTTGTTGTGAACTTGTGCAGTGGACATTTTCTGTTTATTGATGATACTTATTATTTGTTTTGAAGTAATTATTTTCAGAGTATTGAAATATTGATAGCAGCTAAATGCTTTATCTGATTAAACATGATCTCCAACTGATTTTCACTTGTCTTCTAAGTCTTGTATAGTAAGTTTTGTTTTAAGATATAAGCTAGGTCGTCTGTGAAATATTGCAGTAAGAATGTGAACTAAAATTGAGACTAAATCCAGTTTTGGTTTTCCAAGAGAAGCACAATGGTGTTTGTGTATTTTTGACACTCGACAGATTATAATGTAGTTTTCTGCATGTAATTGTGTAGTTCGGCCTTTGGCGGCAAAGAGAAAGTCGATCGGCACTAGAAAGAAGTCTATTGTTCCGGATGGAGAAACAAAGCTAGAACAAGCAACAGGTACAGTGTGTGATTATACTAATGTGATTCCTGTTGCCTGCGTCGAGTCTATCTTTCATATATGAAACTGTGAGGACGTGGAGCTTGACCATACAGAAACGAATCAGTGGTTGATCTGCGGCATTACTGAACCTCTTGTACTGTCCAGATGTAAATTTGTATAAACTACAAATCTTTGTTCACAATTGCCTTTTGAATTTGATTAAACAATGATTTTCGTGACTTTACAGACTTCACTGCTCGATTTACCAAGCAAGCTAAGAATCGAGTCAAGTCGTTATAATGCCTCGTACTGTGGGCATTATTGTGGGCTTGTTTGATTGAGTTTATAGTGTTGCAGACATTAGAAGTGCTGTTTGTAGTCTTTTCAAATTAGAGTTTCTATCTCTCTGCCTTCGGTGACATCATGGCTTACTTCGTGACCTTGCCACCTATTTTATGTTACCTGATGACTTACTGTCATCAGGTAATATAAAATTAGCTGTGGAAAAAGTGGATACCAGGGACCTGCCTTCGGGCAGAACACTAATGATGATGATGATGACTTACTATTTGTGACCTAGTGACCTACCTTCGACTTCCAATCTTCTGTGACCTCATGACCTACCTTCAGTGACCTCATGACTTATCTTAAAACTTTGACCTATTTGTCATGTCATTACCTACCTTCTTTGACTTGTAGAGAATGAAGGTGGAGGCCGACCAGACATTCTGCCAGCACAGACTCCACCCCACGCATTGACTAACTCAAAGAGTCTGCAGGAAAACGTCAACACATTGGGCCTGCAAGATTCAAAACAGACTTTATACATCCGGTACTGTATTCATTTTGTTTTTGTCCCCACTTCCTCAAGCAAAGTTCTTTGTATTTTCTGAGATAATGTAATGTTTCTGCTTGTGGTGGACGGTGGACAAAGTGAGAATACTGTTAATTAATTATTAGAATTTCTTAATATTATTAAAAATTTTAATAATTCTTTACTTAGATGATTGTTTCCTTGTTACGTCTATTAGAAATTGTTCCCCCTAAAGAAAGTGCAGTTATAGATAGGGAACGTAGTTTTGCTAATAATTCTTGGCTTATTTGTGAGGATTATCTTGAGCTATGTGTGTTTGGAGCAGTTGAACATGCCTATAATCACATGTTAAAAGTGTCTGATGTACGTGAGAAAAGCATGTTGTGTGTGTTGTACAATTAGACGTGGTGGTGACACGTACATTCGTAACCAGATGTCTGAGGTTGCATCGCAGCTGAACCTCAACACGTCGGCGCTCAGTCTTGCTACGTCTACTGCAACACGAACCGGTGCTACAACCAGCTTTACCTCTTCGAGTCCAAGCCGTGCCAGCTCCTCCAGCGAGGGCGTCTTGGGTAGCGGTAAGCATCATCTCTTATTTTCTATTTTTTATGGATGAAGTCAGATTTTGTATTGATATTTTGGTTGTTTGGCTTTGAATATTGATTTGTAACCATGGATACTGATTACTTGATTGCTCATGAAATGGCATGAGTAGTTTTGTATTTCATGCATGTCATCGCCATCATTGTTCTGAGTTTAAGTTTTCATGTTGTAATTTCTTGAGACATCTCCGAAAGGTTTCTTTGTCGCACGAGGCGAGGAGACAGAGGCGTGTTGATTAGCAACTGTTTAAGCATGCACTCGGTCTTGTTTAATTTAGTGGAACACAAAACATTGTGTATTCATATTCCCCTGGTGACACAAAAATTGCAGTGTCTTATCGTGCATTGTATGACGTGTTTTGTTGTCTGTCTAATTCTAGACATGTCCGGCAATTAGTTTGTTTCAAGCTGGTTCTAATATCATAATCATCACCTGTTTATTGTGTACTATTTGCTTTCGCAAGATGTTAGTGCTGAACACAGGTGTAGACTGAATCATTGAAGGCTCAGTATGGCCCTAAATGTAATAGAGATTAGAACGAATCTCTGTGCGGTAATGCATATAACTGTTTAGAATACTGTTGCTTATATTGACTTTACAATGTACAAGCTGCACCCATGTTTACTTGCTTGCGCAATTGAATATACATTTGATCATACACTAGTTTACATTCAAGTGTGGCCTGTATTTGTGTCACTACTACAGATAATAATAGTAGGAGTAATAATAATTTTAATAATAATAATAATAATCGAAGAGATTGTAAGTTTGCAGTTTGTATGTTGTGCGTAGGAATGATGCAAGTGCATGATCAGTCTGATAGGTTAGAGTGCGTGTTGCGTGTAGGAATGATGCAAGTGCACGATCAGACGGATAGGTTAGAGTGTGTGTTGCGCGTAGGAATGGTACAAGTGCACGATCAGATTAGAGTGTATGTTGCGTGTAGGAATGATACAAGTGCACGATCAGTCTGATAGGTTAGAGTTTGTGTGTTGCGTGTAGGAATGATGCAAGTGCACGATCAGACGGATAGGTTAGAGTTTGTGTGTTGCGTGTAGGAATGATGCAAGTGCACGATCAGACGGATAGCTCTGCGTTGGACACGACGTACGTGTCTTCGTCCGTTACAACCGTTGAGATCAATCACACTCCGGAGCAGTCGGACCGAGACGACTTGTCTACCGTCAAACAGCCCGCCACAGTTGCATTGTTCAATGAAGACGTAAGTTACACTGTCTTGTGTACACTCTGTAGTGCTGTTACATACGTCAGTGTAGAAAGTACGTGAGGATACTGTTCATCATCATCATCAGTGCTCTGCCCGAATTCAGTTCCCTGGTATCCGTTTCCTCCATAACTCACGATCCTCCGCTTTCCTTTTCATTTGCTCATATGATCCCTCCTCCATCTGTTCATGAAGCATGCTCTGTCTCGGTCTTCCTGGTCCTCTCCTTCCCTCAATTCTGCCTTCTATCACATCTTTCATCAATCCCTCGCCCCAACACATGTCAAATCCAGTTTTTATTTCTCTTTACGACTGTTTGAACCATACTTCTTTCTTCTCCCACTGCATGTAGCACTTGTTCATTAGATTTCCTGTCTTGCCAACTTACCCTTTCCACTCTTCTCCATAACCACATCTCAAATGCTTCTAACTTATCCTTGTATAAAGGTTGATATAATATGTATTACATATGATATAAAATAGAGATCATTTATATAGAATTTTGAAATGTTGCAGATCTTTCCGTACTACATATCAATTAAATTTGGAAATTGACTGTCGTTTTGTTTTTACTTCCACAGGCGTTCTTTCGCCGAAGTCTAAAGAAGTTTGAGACTTTTCAATGTGCCGGCAAACAGTCGTGTGAAATTCTGCCTGGAAAGCGCAGCTCATGCAGTTACTGCCGGTTCAAGAAATGTCTCACGTTAGGAATGTGCAAAGATGGTACTTGGTTTTATTTGCTTCATAAATAACCGTAATATGTGGATTCTGAGAGCTGCGTTGTTGTAATCAAGAGGACTGTTAGCGTATCTTTAGTTTTCTTCATCTTCTGATCTGTGCACATTCTGTTCAATGATTCTTGTTCACCAGCTACACCTGATGACTTTCTTGACATCATCTTCTTTTCTTGACGCTCATCATCCTCCTTTCTTGACATTGACCATTTTCCTTTCTTGACATTCATCATCCTCCTTTCTTGACATTGATCATTTTCCTTTCGTGACATTCATCATCTTCTTTTCTTTTCATGTGGTCAGGCCTTCTTAGACTTGTAAATCATTGAACTTTCTCTTCAAATATCAATTTTCCAGAAATCCGTCAATATTTTTTTGTAGTTTTATTATTTGTTGTCAACTATTTTTTATGGTGTTTATTATATTATAGATTAAAATTGTAGGAATTAAACTTGGAATTAAAGGCTTTATGAAGTAACAATATAATTAATCAATGCAATCAATTTGAATTGTTATCTGAGATATAGAGAGATTTTACTGGTCATAAAGCACTGCAATGTGTGTATTTTGACAATAGTACACAAAAGGGGCTAAATAAAATCTAATTTCTTAACTTTCTCGATGTATAAAAGTAAGAAACTTTAGAAATAAATTTTCTTTTAGAATACAATTCACCAAGTCGACAGTCTTCAAACCACACATGCGGTAGTATCGACAATATTATTGTGATTCCCGAGATTATAAGCTTAACTGTAAATTTCAATTTTATTCATCGTAGGTTATAACTGCTTCTTGTTGGTGGCGTCTGGCTCTTGACTCTATCTATGAACTGAACTTGTGTTTTTCAGCAATTAAAACTGGAAGGTACACGCATGAGAAAAGAGCCAAGGACATCAAAGAAGTGAAGGGTTTACAAAGCAGCACTGCCAGCCCAGCGATGAACAACCTCCACATTACCTCACCTGAATCCGACCGATCGATTGATGGCACGGATGCACCCGTCGCAACTCTTAATAACAAATGCGGTAGTCCGAGTGGATCCAGTACGATTGAGAGTTGTAGTCCGACTGTTCCGATGTTGTCCTCTCCGGGGACACTCCAGCTGGACGAGGACCAAGTTGCCATGTGTGAGGAAATCATTCAGAGAATCACAGCAGTCCACAAAGCACAGGCTCTACATTCAGAGGAGTTCTATGCTCAGCTACCAACAAAGGAGAAAGAGTTCTTTGTATGTATATGCATTTGACATTTCTTGATTCTTATTTACACTCACTGCCTATGTTAGCTTCGTGGGTAAAGTTTTCTTAGTAATTTGTGAATTTTTGCGTCGTATCATATTTCTAGTCAGTGATACTGGGCTTGCAATAGACTCTCAATGCCTTCAATAGACCTCTGTGTGCTCGACAAGGCGAGCACCGAGTGTTGGCCCAAGGAAGGGCTTCCAGCTGTACAACTTTGCTTCAAATGAAAGACCAATGTGCATTTGTGCTGCTGGATTTAATCGCAGTGAGCGAGTGTTTGGCAGTTTTTCTAATTTCAGGCTGATTATGGACAACGCTATCGGCGATAAATGACAAGATGATGCTGATTATATACTTTTAGAAGCTACATAACTGTTCCATTGATTTTTGAGCATGTATTTATGAACTCAGATTGTTATAATATGTAATGTGAGTAAGGTTTCAGTTGAACTTTGCTGTTATTAACTGATGTAGGAGCAGCTGGCTTTGGAGACAAAGGTATTTGGCGAGATGAAGGCGATGTCTCGTGATGAGTACGCGTTCTTCTACCAGGCGACGGGCATTGACGTGGACGGTCGGAGAGAGCTGTTGGAAACACTCTTCATACCACACGTCGAACTGTGCATCAAGAGATTCATCAACTTTGCTAAAGCAATTCCTGGATTTAATGACCTATGCATGGACGATCAGATTGCAATAATAAAAGGTAGTGTGCTTTTCGTTATTTATTGTCGTAAACTATGAGATTGCCTATTATTTATTTGTATTCTTAGCAGTAGGAACACTGGCCTTGTCGTTCTTTGTTTGGATTTGGACTAATATTTTAGCTAAACGATCATGAAGAAGCACTTTGTCTATTCAATGTTAACTGTCAGTGTCTATGGCAAATACCTACGACATGTATGTAAAAGATATGTAGTGATGTTGTGTAACTGAAGATAGTCTTGATATCTAACTGCATTGTTGTGTAGCTGAAGATAGTCTTGATATCTAGCTGGATTGTTGTGTAGCTTCACGGTTTGACTGCTGGATGTTCACGTGTCACCGGTGTTTCCGACCGGAGACAAGGCTCTACTTGACTATGGAAGGCAAGCTGATCAACATGCAGGAGATGCTCAAACTCAACGACAAGGAAATCATCGAGTCCATATTCTCAGTACAGCAAAGGATCAAAGATTTGGATCTGACAATGGAAGAAACCTGCATAATAGCTGCATTCACTGTCATGTGTACAGGTGAGAGAGAGAGAGTGAGTGAGTGAGACGGAGACGGATTCTTTTGAGTCGTTCAACAATTTTATGAACTTTATTCAGTTGAAAATTTTATACTCAAAATTTAATTAATACTTTGTACACGAAAGATTAACATTTTTGTGTGAACGATCGATTCAGGCTTTATCCCGTGTGTCTTGATGCAAAGTCTTGATTACAAACCTGATGCAATTAAGTTAATTGTTGTGATCAGTTACAAAGTCGGAAAACTTTATTTAGAGTATCTCATTTTCTCTCTGTTATCCAGTTGACTAAATACGAATCAGAGAAAGTTGACAACTATAGTATGATATGAAGGCGCACGTACCATAATTTGTCATTCAACTGACTTAATATTGCTAGCTATACTACGAGGCTTTCTTCTGCACAAAACTTTTTTTCGCTTTTTATTTGTTCTCACAGAGTGAATTGTTGCTTGTTCTTTAGATCGCTGTCACTTCCGTCACTGAGTGACTTGTTGCTTATTCTTTAGATAACTGTCACTTCTGTCACGTAGTGAATTGTTGCTTGTTCTTTAGATAACTGTCACTTCTGTCACTGAGTGAATTGTTATTTGTTCTTTGGATAACTGTCACTTCTGTCACTTAATGAATTGTTAGTTGTTCTTTGGATAGCTGTCACTTCTGTCACTTAATGAATTGTTATTTGTTCTTTAGATCACTGTCAGTTGAGGAACAGTGAGATCGTTGAGAGAAGCCAGGAACAACTGTTGCAATGTATCAACTATCTCTTCCAGAAGTATCACCCGGAGGAGAAGCTGAGATTTGCCCGAGTCATCAACTGCCTTCTCTTGATGCGTTCGGCTCGTGAGGATCACGTCAAGGCTGAGGAACGTATGGTCAGTGACTGGGGAGGTGTCGTAGACTTTCCTCCTATCCTCTACGAGATGTGGTCCTCATGAAGGTGGTCCTCATAGAAGTGGTCCTTTATGAGACGTGGTTCTCACGGAGTTTGGCTGTGTTGCTTAATCTTGACTTTGAATTGTATATCTGTCGATATATAATTGAGTTCATTGATATTATTCCATGACTTGTACAGAGATTTAAACATTGCGTAGCGACTTCGGCACCCGGTGCCATTGTGAGATGCTGAGGGCTCAGAATAGTCTGTGTGTGTGTGCAGTAATTGCAGCCATGCTGAAACTGACTCGGCTGTTAAACTGACTCGGCTACTAGACTGACTCAGAGAGCTACTGTCTCGGCTGTTAAACTGTCTCGGCTGTTAAACTGACTCAGCTGTAAAAACTGACTGATCCTCATTTACTAGACATTTGGCTCATGATTTTTATTGAACATTGGTTGACTTCATATAGTACATAATTAGTGCAAAGGCAACAACAAGTGAACTTTGAAAAGACGTCAGTTAATAGACAGTGCTGAAAGTGAGTGAGGACCAGGGGGTCTGACATTCCCCATCTCGGGTTTCATCTACTGCAGCCCCCCCCTCCCTATATACAGAGAAACCCCTCTGATTTTCCTGCCTAGAATGTGGAGAGACCTCCCACCTACAATTTAATGCTTTTGTCACTGGTTATTGAGTCATTATTTTGAGGCAAGATCAGCTGCAGATACAATTCAATAGATGCTTTTCGTTGTCAAGCATGGTATTTATTATTCTTGGCAAACACGTGGTTTCAGATATTAGGAGCTATTTGTTTCACATATGCTTAGCTGGTACCGGCTTATCTGTTATATTCTGAGAGGTTGCCTTCAGTTTGAAGGTCTGCGGGTCTTTGTACTTTATTGTAGTGTAATTGGTCAGTAATGCTTTTAATAGATTGTGATGAATTATTTTTAGGTCGTCTTCTTGCCGTTTAGATTATTTACATTGTGAAGATTTTTGTGCTTGGGTTCATTGCAACATTAATGTGATACGATGATGACAATTTCTGTGTTTCATTCCTGACAGTTTTGCTTCGAGACCAACGAGCTGCATTGTTAGCCTATTGTACATATGTAATGTTGTATCTGTAAGTATAATCATTTGAAAATTTAAAGTATTTAATAAATGATTTAATCTTGCAGAGATCACTTGAATCAGACTGAGATTTTATAACGCTGTATATTTCATTAAATGCCTGTGATAATGCATAATGCGTTTGTAGCCGTTAATATTTGCTTAGCCATGTAACGTTGGTATACTTTATTGATGAAGTCTGTGAAGTTTATCTAAAGCAAAAAATGTTAATAGATGTTTATATTATCATCTTCATCATCATATTTTGTGCCTTCTCTCTGTGTGCATACTTTAAATGCCGCTATAATTTTATTTGACATATCATGTAAAGGACAGTATGCTTAAGTAAATCAACGTACCGTGTAGAATTTTTATTTGAGCAAATATTTTATATGAGCAAATATTTATGATGCTTGAATGCCTTTCGAGAGCCTTTGTAATATCAGCTTTGTTGCTTTTTGTCTTAAGCACAACATTTATCACACTATGAAAGAAGATGGATGTTAACCTTAGCATTCCGCCAACTAAATTAAGTCCATATTTATGGCGAGATTAGTGTCTATAATTATAATTAGATTAGTTGGAATCCGGCTGCATTCAATTATGTGTTTGACCATGTGATCTATTAAGTGATATTCTGGAAATAAATTGGTTAAATATTCATTCAATCTATATTCTTCCTATCATTGAACTTCAGTTTTAATATGTTATTTGGATCAGTGATTGCAAACAATAATTTTGAGTGTCTTTGCTACTGTATTTAGTATTGTGTCATCCATTGAATTCCATGCATGCAGCCTGTTAGAGAAATTGGTCTAAATTAGTTCTTAGATGTTGCAATGCATAAGTACTATTGCTGCTATGAACAGAGTAACTAACTGTAAGGAAATACTGTGCTTCAAATTATTATCTTGTAATGTTATAAATAGCTGTCGGACAAAGCTGGTGAGTGGAGACGTATCTCTCACTGATTGAAATTGAATGATGATGACATTTCGCTGTTGTTATACTGATTAACATTGGCTGATGGTGACATTTATTTACTGTAATACTGATTACTATTGGATGATGTTTATGTTTATTAGCTAATTCAATGACTACGATATGGCAGGCAATGATATTTTTATACTGTGTAATTTTGTGGCTTGTTCGTCTTGTATTTAGCATTAGCATTTTATTTCAATATACTTACATTGTTCAGTGTCGTTCACATTATTTGGCTTAAAATGTTTAACCCAAGCAGCGCAATAATAATTAATTGCGTTGATTAATTGGATGCAGATTTTACCTGGGATATAAAACATGATTATTCTTAATTTTGGTAGTAATTTCTGGAGAAATTGTTGAATACTGGCATGTATTGTCATATATTTGTGTAAAGTTTACAACTGTGTTTGTTAAAGTGATTGGATATAATGTCTGTTTCCTTGATATCATCAATGACTGTTGTTGAAATGAAAGGTAATGAATATCTTTTAACTTTTAGGCAGGATCAAGATAAAACTAGAATGCACTGAAAAATTTATTGCTTGCTGCAGTGAGGAATTTCAAATCTGTATTCAGGCGAGTTTTTCTACACTTTCTCGGCTATTTAAAAAAATGCTTTTGGTATTGTACTTTTCAATTTCTGCACTATTGATCAGTATGTGCAATGTGTGAAATTGACCCTTTTGCGAAAATGATGATACTGGTAGTAAACAATTATATTTTTTTATATATCAATAGGTGTGCTTTAGTGGTGAATTTCTAACAAATAGCTTTGTCTTCTAATCTAAAAAGCGATTTTTGTAAATAGTTATATTTGTATTGAGGCTGTGTTTTTATAAGTACCAATATCAGGAATGTGCAATTTGTACATTTTGTAAATACAGAATTATTTACATATTTGTGTGTGCAGGTTTTTTAATGTTGTACATTTTGAATAAAAATTTCACTTAGTTTTAGTGACGTCATGGGCATTACAATGGACCAATCATATTCCTCCACGTGCTCAACAAGGCGAGCAATGATCAATGATTTCAGGAAGGGCATCCGACTGTAAATCAGATGCTTCATTGAATTCATGATAGAAGTTGTTTGCGGATATTGTGGTGTTGTTTATAAACTCGACGTTGCTCTACCAAGGATTTTCCTACACACCCCCAGCGGGTTTTTCTTACCCCCCCCCCCAGTTAAGTCGTGACACTCCCCCCCCCCAG
>JAQFYQ010001990.1:0-12371 GCA_034694885.1 Buchholzia appendiculata
ATCTCTCTCTCTCTCTATCTCTCTATCTCTCTCTATTGTGTTGTTAACTTTGACTAGTGATGTGCACTACACAATCTGAATTTGGCAGAATGCGCATATGTTAACATATCTTTTGTCATTATCAGTATTTGACTCTGGTTGTTCCTGTTCAGGTTTGACGTCTCCAACAACGTAAATTTTCTCACCCCACTAGTCACGATCATGTGCATCCTCAGAAATAGTTTTCCATTACTTCGTGCCCGATCGCACACGCTCCATCCAAGTCTTTCTACTGCTGCGTTTTCCTTTTTGGTCTTCCACATCCAGAAATTGGCACGCCTTTACTCAATTACTGTCATCCTTTCTTTCCACATCTCCAAACCTTCTCAATCTGCTGCGTCTGACAACATCACCCACGCCACAGAATGCGCACAGGTACACAACCTTCCACATAGCTTGCTAGTCGTCAGTCTATCTATACGCGTGACACCGCACATCCACCTTGTCATCATGTTCTTTCCTAACACATCGTGTATGTATGCAAGTAACTTGCATGCACGACTTGAGGATCCAGGGGAGGGCCAAACTTTCTATGGCTTCCCTCTGGATCTTTTGATGTACTTGATACTTGGCCCTCCCTTCAGCACATACTTAATGGCTCACCATGTGCCCTGCCCTTGGCTCTGCCCTCAAATCGAGATTCTGTTTGTAATTAATTCTCTTTTACAGTTAGCGTGCTCGTGTTTAAGCTCTGTGTTCAGACGATCTCTTTTATTGTTCAAGTTTTGTGTACTGTACAATTTGTACAACATGTATAAACTACATGGCATGTCTATGTACTTACATAACGTGTGAACGTATGTATTTGACACAAGTTCAGTGAAGTCTGTGTGCAATGTGTGAAGGTGAAGGAAGCGGGAAGAAGGATTGCGCACAAGTTTGAGATCAGCGGACCGTTCAACATCCAGTTCCTCATCAAGGGCAACAACATCTGGGTAAAATTTAGTGATTTAATTGTTTGTTTGGTTTGTAGTGAGGATGTTTTGCAGGGTATCATATTTGATCTAAATTTCATGGTCTTAAATACAAATCCTAAGTAGGACCGAGTCTTAAATACAAATCCTAAGTAGGACCGAGTCTTGTGTACAAATCGTATATAGGACAGTGTCTTGAGTACAAATCAAATGTAGAACGGTCCTCTGAGGACTTACCATTCTGAACAGCATGAGAATTTGAAGTTGCTTGTAAAGAGTTTGTATTGGCAGCATTTGATGATCATTCATTTCCTGTACAGTAAGGCAGTGGGATAGACATGTGATCAATTAGATGTTAGATTCAGGTGTATAGTGAGGACCTGCTTTTTTGTAGAGAACTGTTATTGCATGGGAATTATCAATTAATTTAATTGTACTATTGAAATGAGTTTAATTTATGTGATGAAACTGATGATAAATGATTAAATAAATGATAAATGCATAATTTTAATGTGACCTAGTTGCTGGATATATTTGTGGTTTGTTGTTGACATTCAGGTCATTGAACTGAACCTGCGAGCCTCAAGGTCGTGTCCCTTCGTGTCAAAGACCATAGGTTGCGACCTTGTCGAGCTCGCTACGAAGGTCATGGTGTCGGAACCTTTGCCAGATCTGTCACTTCTTCCAACTCTGGACAATCCACACAATCCCACGGACTACGTCGGCATCAAGGTACTTGTAGAACGCATGCCATTGTTTGCAAGCTGTTGAGCAGATTCTAGCTCATGGTGATCAGCTGTCTATGAAGATGATCACATTGAAGTACAAATTGTGAATTGCTTCTTAAGTTATTGTGATTTAGTTGTTGAAGTTATCGAAGTACAAGTTGTGAATAATAACCTTACATCTCTAGGGGTTGAGGTGAGTACCATGAATTTAAATGTTGTCTTTACTGCGTGTGGTTCAACACTTGTCGACTTAAATGATGCCTGTGTTGTGTGTGGTTCAATCAGCATCTTCCTGTTTATAATCTATTCGCTTGACCAAGATGTCTAAGCTGAGAAAAGGTATGGGATTTGTTTGGCAATGGCAACAAACACAGGCCAAACCTACAACCATTAAAGAACCAAAGAGCAGATGGTAGTGGTGGTCTACACACATGCTTCAGCTCGGATCAGACTACTAAATATGTGCTCAAGGCACATTAATTTTAATGTTGCCTCTACCGTAGGTTGTTCATGGCACACATAGCATTGATATTATGTTGCCTCTACTATATGTGGTTCTGTTTACATATTTCCACATTGACTGTGTTGTGTATGTTTGAAGGCTCCGATGTTTTCGTGGCCGAGGTTGACCAACGCCGACCCACTTCTGCGATGTGAGATGTCTTCAACGGGAGAGGTACGTTGCACTTACCATCTCGTGATACGAATAGTTTGTGTATTCATGTCTGGTTCATCCCTGGCAGGATTTATTTGTGCTGAAACTCTTTGCGGACATTAACAACTTGAACTTTGAGTATTTTTCTCTTGATTAACAATGCAGACTACTTGTCTGTTGTAGGTGGCTTGCTTTGACCCGTGTGTTGTAGGTGGCTTGCTTTGACCCGTGTGTTTTAAGTGGCTTGCTTTGACCTGTCTGTTGTAGGTGGCTTGCTTTGGTCCAACGGTCCACACGGCTTTCCTCAAGGCTCTGATGTCGACCGGATTCAAGATTCCAAAGAAGAACGGAAACATTCTTGTCGGAATTCAAGAAAGTTTTCAGCCACGGTTTCTCGAGACGGCTAACAAGCTCACCGACATGGGATATCAGGTGTGGTTATGCTGATGTTTAAAAAATAATGTAGAATTGTGTATTTGACTGAAGAACAGTTTAAATTTTCATGTAAACTATCAGAAAAATTAAATAATTCAATTGATAAGAATATGCTGTACCTGCCACACAAGACAGCATCTGCAAAGCTTATAATAGTAAGAAGGAATGTCAGATAGACATGTCACATATACCATCTAAGATATCATGGAGATATGTCATCTATGATATGTCATATATATTATATAATACAAATTAGATATGTCATGTATATATGTCATCTAAGATATGTCATATAGTTCTGTCGTATAGATATGTCATATAGATGAATGTCATATATCTTAGATAATCTGCTAAATGATGTGCTGGGTTGTGTACAGCTTTTGGGCACAGAGAACACAGCGGCTTACTTCAAGAAAAACAACATCCCGGCTAAGCCAGTCGGCTGGACAGCGGCTAAGAACTTGACTACCGACTTGCCATCGGCTGTCAGGTATGTTAGCCGTCACTATTAGCCGTCATGTCGACTATAAGCCATCTGACAGTTTTAGCCTTCATACACTTTTAGCCAGCATACACTGTTAGCCAGCATACAGTATTAGCTATCACACACTGTTGGCTTTAACATTCTCTGGTAATGTTAGCTTTCAACTCAGCAGAATGTTCCTAACATCAAGAATAGGTTCAAGTTCACAGACCAATCACATCGCGCTGGCCGTCTCTAGCTGACTGATTTGCACAAGCGCCAATTGTGTCGCCCAAGTAATAAAATGTGTTCTTGCATTCATGCTCAGATTCAGTTCTATTAGGCAAATAGTACCTCTGGTTTTATTTGATGATCTATTTCTTCAGTGCACTTGCTGCACTGGAAACTGACTTTGTTCTGCAACTGAACTTTCTTTTAAACTTGTTATTCTTTTCGCAACTTAGTCAGTGGCTGTGCTGCGTTTTTTAAGGAAATCAACTTGAATAATATTATTAATGGTTTTTTCTGTATTTAGTTTAATCCAGAGTAGGAACATTGATCTGGTGATCAATCTGCCCAATCAGAACTCTCGTTACATTGAAGATAATTACAAGATTCGCCGAACAGCCGTAGACTTCAGCGTTCCTCTGATCACAAACTTTGAAGTAAGTAGTAGAGATCATTCGTCGCGTAGTGCTAGTCAACTTGCTTCACGTTTTTAGCTTCAGCATTATCAGATTCAGTATTATTAGTGTTAGTCTTAACATGATGTTTACTTTGTGATATTTACTTCTCTCATTCTTGATATCGATGTTTGTGAAATGCATCAGTTTCATGATGTTTGACTGTGAGTATTAGACTGTAATAAGACCTTTTAATTCTGTCTATTAATTATTAGCATTAATGCAGCGTTGTGTATCAAGACAATTGATTTCATATTTTGTTGATTTTCAATATTATTTTGATTGCATTAAAAATGTTTTACTGAACAATGGAAACATTTTACCTGAGTAAATAATTAATTCTGTGACTGCGTTGCCTCATAGATACTGGGTTAAGCGCACACATGTTCTATGAAGTTTGTTTATTACGATCTTTGTAAATTTATTTTGAAAACCTGTTAACTGTTTTGTGTTCCCTTGTTCTGTGCTAGTTGCTTTACGCTGCTTTGTTCTTTATTCCCTTATTCTTGTTCTATGTTCCTCTGTTCCTTGTATCCCCTGATCTCTTGTTCCAGGTTCTTTCTTTGTTTTTGTTCTTGTATTATAACTAACTTATGTTTACCTTTGCTCTGTTAGATAGCGAAGCTGTTCGCCGAGTCTCTTCAGCATCACAGCAGCATCATCGACTCCTCGTCTCTATTCCACTACATCCGCAAGAGATAGAAACTCTTCTACTACTTCATGAGCTGGAGATAGAAACTCTTCTACTACTTCATGAGCGAGAGATATAGAAACTCTTCTACTACTTCATGAGCGAGAGATAGAAACTTTTCTACTACTTCATGAGCGAGAGAGAAACTTTTCTACTACTTCATGAGCAAGAAATAGAAACTCTTCTACTACATGTGCAGGATATAGAAACTCTTCTATTACATGTGCTGGATATAGAAACTCTTCGGCTACTTGTGCAGGAAATGAGAGCTTTTCCAATATTTGCACATGAGATAGAAATTCTGATAGTGCATGTGCGGGATATAGAAACTCTTCCACAGCATTTGCAGTAAATAGTAACCTTAATGCACACCAAATAGAACGACAATTTTCTTTCTCCCAATCAATATATGTAATAGATATAAATTACAAGGGCACTCTCGCTCTCTGCAGCTATGAACATGTTCTCTAACAACATGAAATACAGGTGCGTTGATCATAGTATCCTGCTGACATCGACTCCCGTGATATAGAAACAGTTTATGATGTAATCAGTTTATGAACTTGCATTAACTGATGTGATTGACTTGTGTCACTTGGGAATCTCTCATTTCCCTCTGTCTCTCTCTCTCTCTTTCATTTCTCTCTCTTTCTTTTTCTCTCTCTTTGATGCTCTCTGCCTCTCTCGCTTTCTCTCTCCCTCTCATTCTGTAGGAAAATTGTAGTCTCTTGCATCTTGTGCTTTATCTTTACCTCTCTCTCTTCTGCTCTGTCTTCCGCTATCTCTCTCTAACATCTCTTTGTGAATCTCTCTGACTGAATATTCTCATGTTATTGTACAGCTGAGGTTGGGCGGCTCAAGTTGAGACCGAGTGGTTAATGTGATTGTTAAATGTGATTGTATGTGATCACTGGTTCTCCTGAACTCTTTCTTCCACACTCTTGTTTCTTCAGTCGTTCAGAGGAGGATGTGCTGAGCTGAGAGGTATTTGGATTAATTTATCTTCCCTCAGGAAAGAGCCTTATGTGGATGCATTCCTCCGTTTGTCCTGAAGGCGTGCGTTACATGAAGCAAGTCATCTTTACTTGCTGAAGTTATGACATAAACTCTGCAACTCTTACTGTGAGGTCCGAGTTGTCCGCTGTGGCACTGTCCCGTCTCGAGTCTAATCCATCGAAGAACATTTGTGACTTTTTTGTGCTCTGCTTTTAATTTCTGTACCGATTAACTTGACTGAAGTAAACATCTAATGTGATTCTGATCTGTGCTTGTTCACGTGTCCTAGCTAGAGCAACTTGTACGTTATTGTGTCGTAGCTAGAGCAACTTGTACGTTATATTTAGTCGATCGTTGCTCGTCTGATGTTTGTTCACATGTTGTGGAGGATATTGCGTCTGCTGCTATTGCTAATTTTTTAGGAATTTGTTTTACTTGTTTGTTAAAGATTTAATGATGGCGTTTATTAACTTTACTTAATAAGTAAATTGTTAATAATTATAACCTAAGGTTACTTTTTTTAAATTGGTTCAAACTTTATATTAAATATTAACATTAAAGCTTCGTATTTTGCTGCATTGTATTTGTTAAAATTAATATGTATTAGTACTGGAGTTCAGCCCAGTGGTGGAGGGCTTTACTGTTTAAACCCGGTCTCATTCCTCCTCATGCTCGGTGTAACCAGCTAGGAGATTGTTTACATTCTTTGTTGCATCAGCGTTCAACCTGCTGGAAGTATCGTTGCTATAAAGTATATATGGTCATTCCAGATGATAAATGACGGTAATAAGGAAGGGTATCCGGTTGTAAAACTTTGCCTCAGTAAAATCTAAGATGTCGCTTTCATGGCTCGGCTCAATTCGACCACCATATTAAAGCTTGCTTGTGAATAATTGCATCCTAATTGTTTTTCTAATTGCTAATTGCATCCCAAAGAGGGAAACAGTTTGGTAGCGACCGGCGCTCGGTGAAGTGGACATTGTGAAAGAGAAACGATGATGATGTAACTGGACTTGTGGTCAAATCTCACAAACTCTGGGTTTGTAGGAGCTTTCAAATCGCAGATTTTATGATGAAATAAAATAAGTGTGATGAGGTATTGCATGTGCATTGTGTATTATTATTGTGTGTTGTGACATTATATTCTTCATGTGCTCTGATAATATGCTAACAGTCAGCATTATGTATTTGTGGTAAAGTGCATGCCACTTTTGTCTCTTGATCAAAGATAATATAGTAAGGAAGATAGATAACTCCAGGTGAGCCTTCGCCATTCAGCTTCTTTCAAGTCTATGAAAGTGGGATGGGCTGTTTATAACGTCGTCATTGGGCCTTCAGTAAAATGATGCGAGATGAATGACCAATCAGCTGGGTTTAAGTCTACGAAAGTGGGATGGGCTGTTTCGTGATTAGTTCCTTGTTACTTGTCTTCATTACTAAATTATCTTTGGTCTTGATGCAGAGGGCAGCACTGCACAGTTGACTGAGGTGTTTGCATTCTTGTTTACCATCCATTAGGTTTGTTTGTGCACAAGGATTCAGTCTTTGAGTGTGTGTTGTTTGATGATATAATTTTGCCTTGTTTTTGTGTTTGAAAACTCGTAAATGTGTTTGCAAATAAAAATTGTGTCGTTTTATCCTGCCGTCTATTTTTCAGGTGCATTGAAATATTCTGTTCATTTCATATTTAGAGCACAAGGTACATTGTACTACAACTAGTGACGTCACTGGGGCGTTCCGCAACTCTTCTCGTTCCTCCATCAGGCTCCATGTGCTCAACTAGACAAGCAAAGGTCTGGGAGGATTAGATTACGATAAAAGTTGGGTTAAAGGATGTGATGAAAGTTGGATTAAAGGCAACAATGAAAGTTGGGCTAAAGGCTGCGATGAAAGTTGGGTTAAAGGCTACAATGAAAGTTGGGTTAAAGGCTACAATGAAAGTTGGGTTAAAGGCTACAATGAAAGTTGGGCTAAAGGCTACAATGAAAGTTGTGCTAAAGGCTACAATAAAAGTTGGGTTAAAGGCAACTGAAAGTTGGGTTAAATGCTACAATGAAAGTTGAGTTAAATGCTCCTGTGCAAGTTGGGCTAAAGGCTACAATGAAAGTTGGGTTAAATGCTATACTATGAAATTTGGGTTAAAGGCTGTGATGAAAGTTGGGTTAAAGGCTACAATGAAAGTTAGATTAAAGGCTGCAATTTTGAGAGCGTGCCGTTATTTAAGCTAAATTCAGTCTAATTTAAGTTTTTAAGGAAGTTTATAAACTTGATTGAAGTTGTCGTTGATCAGTTGTATACGCGGAGATCACTAGGACAATTTAGGGCCTAGACTGATCACTATAGGCCTAGACTTTGATCACTATAGGCCTAGACTTTGATCGCTATTATGCCTTGTGAGCCTAGACTTAGATCACTATTGGCGTAGCGGACCTAGACTTTGATCACTATTGGCCTAGCGGACCTAGACTTTGATCACTATTGACCTAGTTGGCCTAGACTTTGATCACTATTGACCTAGTTGGCCTAGCCCCTTGGCCTAGACTTTGATCACTATTGGCCTAGTGGACCTACACTTTGATCACTATAGGCCTAGTGGGCCTAGACTTTTATCACTATTGGCCTAGTGGGCCTGACTTTGATCACTATTGGCCTAGTGAGTCTAGACTGATCACTATTGACCTAGTGGGCCTAGACTTTGATCAATATTGGCCTATTAGGCCTAGACTTTGATCACTATTGGCCTAGTTGGCCTAGACTTTGATTGGCCTAAAGTTGACGTACATTAAACGACCACTCCAGTACTTGCATGCAACTCACAAATTGCTGCCGTACAGTGCAATACAAATAATTATACACTTGGACTACAGAGAGAGGAGAGGAGGGGAGGCAAACTTTGTTCTCCCTTCTCTACCCCCCCCCCCTCTGGCTACAAGTGATCACATCCTTGCCAATAATTACCCGTAATGGGAGAAGTGAGTCTGTCAACACACACCGGCCCGCTGCCGCCCTCGGCCCTCCCACTCATCTTCTCAAAATTCTTATTTCTGTCTGTCCCTCCCTCCCTCCCGCGCGCGTCGCCCCACCAGCCCTTTGATCTTGCCGACACATCGCGACGGTTAAAAGGCAATTCACCGCAGGCCGCCAGATAGATTGAGCGGCGCTCAAAGACGAAACCGCTTCAATTTGATAGAGCACCGCCCATGCTAGATATTTACAGCCGGGAGCGAAGAAAATATTTCATGCAACAGTTGGAATTGTGAGAAGCTTTCGATCGTTGAATTCCTTCGTCGAGTCAAACACCAGCCGCGCCATCTATTGACTCGAGGTAGAATAACGACGTGTTTATTTAATGACATTGTTAAATAAACAATCACAAATTCAAGTGCCTTGAAATTAAGGTACTCTGTATGACTGAAAACTTGAAACTGTTGATTAAACATGATTATTTTTTATTATGAATCTATCTAAAAACGAAAATCATAGATATAATATACAGTAAATAGCATAGAGTCTACAAATAAAGTTAAGGTGTCAAACTATATTGGGGCCCCACCCGCGGGCCACGTGGGTGGGAATGCAAGTCGGCATTGCTGGAAAATGTGCGGGGTTGGAATGGGCCTCGCGAGTACAGTGTGGGATAGAAATTATTAAAACCGAAAATATACATTTTTGATTAGATCGATAAAGTACATTGTTCATCCGATCGATAATGTTCGTATGTTGTCTTTAATCCATCTTGAATGAGAGAACAAAGTGCGGAAAAAGTAACTACATTACAGATGTACAGTACAGTACTACAATGATGTACAATATAATGTATAATATACAGATGTACAATACTAGTATTATTCAGACTATTTAAATGTAGTGACTGTGGAGCTCACAACATTGGTCTTCTGTTCAGAAGTCAATCGTCCCAGAGTCAATAATCCGGGAATAAGTGGTCCAGGGGGTCAATCGTGTGGGGCAATCATCCGGGGTCAATAATCCGGGGGTCAGTCGTCCGGGGATCAATCGTCCAGGAGTCCTATGATTACAGGGATAAATGTGGCTTTAGTCTAGTTGATGAAAAGTATAATATTTACTGCAATGTACATATCGACCTATATCATACTAACATAATATCAATTTATTAATGAACTGGTAAAGCTAAGCTTCTTTATCTACTTGGTCTTTGTAATGAAACGACTGATAATAAGTCAAGATTAATAGTGATTTAATATTTAATATTTAAAAATAATAATATTCCGTGCAATCCGTGATAATAACTTTGCAATTTGGAACATTTTGAACGGTAGTTAATTTATATCAATATTATGATTTCTTATCTTTAACCTTTTTAATTACATTGAATAGCCCGCTTGTTTGAAGCTAAAATATTGTATTGGCAATTTTGGATGCAACTCCATTTAATGTTCGTATAGATTACATATGATTTTATTATTAATGTTCGGAGTAATTTGTTAATACAGTACATTGTGCAAGATAATTATTTATGTACTTTTGTTTACTTTTAGTTCATTTACTTCAACCTCTGTCAACTAGCTTGTATATTTGTTAATGTTTAAGGAATAAAGCTTAGGCTACATAATGTACTTTATAGAAATTTGAGTAATACTTTCATATCTTCGCCTGAAAGTCGAATAGATCACGTTATCAATAAATTCTTGAAATCTTGTTTTTGTTACTAGAACTTCAAATAGGTTCAAATTGGTGCATACCAAAATATCATAAACTCAGATGCAATGGTTTGACTCTAAACCATTGCTTACAAATTGATGCATAACCTATCCATTATGATACATACCCATACACATATTACATACACCTATGTAATATTACCGATTGCAAGTAAGTTTTAAAAATAAGATAAATATACAAATGTCTGCAATCCGTATAAATGTTGGCATTAATTGAACTGAAAGTTCCCGCCGTCATTGCAGCCCCAAGACACAGTCAGTACGACAAGACGAGTGAAGAAGGAACTGAGGAGGGGTTGAGGGGTTCTGTAGTTAAAATAATTATAAGTAATCATCGACGTGTGTGGGCAAGGTACGTACCACCACCACCACTCACCCCTCGGGGCGTTCTATCGTTCATCACACTTTCTCTGTTTACGTTGATTAATTACCCCCGTACTACTGCTGACGCCGCTAAAGAACGTTGCCACTAATGGAAGCTAATGACCTTACCCCTTCCTTTGCTCTTCTTTCTTCTCTCTTTCTCGTCGTGCAAGTCTCTTGACATACGGCCCGATTGGCATAGGGGGCAGGGGTCAGGGGGTAAGGGTGAGGGTGGACAAGGGTGTCTGCCTACATATGGTCTGGATGATTGGACTGAGAATGTGATTAGATATTGCTGTGTCGTGTAAAACGCTTGCAGACTGCTGCAACAGAAATGACCACTGAGATTCACTGCCGAATGATGTGAAAATATCATGAATATTTTGGAAATAAAGTACCATGTTATGTCCTAAATAAATAACAGCAATATTTTTAGTAAAGTAAAGTGAGCATGTTTATATCTGCACAATCCTCCAATCTTTTATAAGCATTCATTATAAAATTCTAGCACTCCTAACTTGTTATTGCACAAACTCTTATCATATCATATATACATGCATATCCTCTCCAAAATCATCCGGCTCAACTTTGAAAAGACTTTCAATCGTCAACGTAGTCGTTTCACTGGTCATCTTCGCAGAATGGATTGCTCAACATTAATTTTGCTGCCTTGCTTTGGTCAAGGCTTTTCGCACCAACGTTACAGCTAATCTTGCTGCAACTGCTAATGATTAATTATACCATTCTCATGTTAAAGTTTGATCCGCTAATCCAGCTTTTGTCGATTTCGAAAAGATACTTCTTCACATGATGTAATACTCTTTCGAAAGCCTTTCAGAAATCAAGTGTATAGGCCTACGTCTTTTCAGTTCATAATGCTTCTGTCACAAAAGATATGACACCGAAGGCTCTCCATGTCGCTTTATTTCTTCCTGAAAGCCATACTACTGTTGCCATAGAAGATCCACAAATTGTGTTATTTAATAATGATCTTCAAACAATTCTTCGTGCTTGACAATTTAAAAGATCGTTAACTCACTATAGTCAACCAGCTATCAGGTAGCAGTTTCAGGGAGCAGAATCAGGGAGCAGCTGCTCCCGTTCATTTTGAGTATTACATTCTTCTCAGAGGCAAGTATTTTTCCTATCTTCATTTTTTATTGGCTCGCTTTCCATTCTTTCCATGCAAGTGGTCGACCAATGCAGATTTTCTTTCCGTGTCACAACAAAGAAAAGGAGATAAATTTTAAACACAAGATTGCTTCATGTGCTCATACTGGCGGTCGACGGTCGCTTATGACGTCCGAACCAACAACCACTTGAGCTCTCCCACCGTCAACTCTATTCCAAACCATCAAAGCTCTGAGTCTCACATCTGCTTCAGTTTATGATCCAACCACGTACACAAACTGTATGCAAGTAATGTGCAACACCAACTCAAGCTTTGTGTGCATAAAATGTTCTAAGAACGATCACAAAAACTAATCGTTATATCCTTGATACGTGCCTCGGCGCTTTTTGTTTTAATAAGTAGTTTATCTCTGAAGCTCTTCTCTGTCCTCTCTTCGTCTTCTGTGCTAGCAGAGATAGCGGCGGACAGCTCACACGCTAGCTTGCACTAATACTAGAGTCATGCCTTTGATAGTAACTAATCCCCCCTCTTTCTCTCTCTCTCTCTTTCTCTCTCTCTCTCTCTCTCTCTAT
>JAQFYQ010001991.1:0-12368 GCA_034694885.1 Buchholzia appendiculata
GAAACTTTTGGAAGCAGTGTTGATAATAATTATTTGATGAATCGTCTACCGTTTTGTATTGATCTAATAATACTATATAGTCTATACATAGTCTATACATAGCTATATATAGTCTAACTATTGTTCATTTCACAAATACCTACGTAAATAATAAGTAATGCAGCACAGTTTTTGCCAAGAATTGCTGAATAAATTATTCTTCCCGATATTATTCGTTAATTCATTCGCCTCTAATTGTCAGGTACGATATAAAAAAGTTATTGGCGTCTTCCAAGGAAGGTTGCTATTTGCCCGATTTTGTTACCGATTACTCAGCCTGGTCGGGAATTGAACCCGTGACCTTTAGTACTCGAGTCTATTGCTAAACTGACTGAACTATCGGTCGCTAAATACATAATAAATAAATAGTAAATTACATATATACTGTATATAATGTGTGTGTATATATATATAAGTTGATATGAAGGTAGACACAATGCCACTGTATATGGAGATTAAGCGCAGGCACAGTACTATATGTATTCTACTAGTCGCAAGATGGCGCTGATGGTAAGGCCGATGATAGGGACATATGAAGTATATCTAGAAAATAAAGTGTGCATGCAATGTTTGATATTGTTTATTTCAGCTTCTGTGGAGTTAAGTAATCATTATACGCTTTTTTTTTAAATTGAACTCAATGAGCGTTCTCAATTAAATACCACAATTGCATGAAGTCACAATATCCGATTGTTTGCGCTATCACCAATTTTGATACGCATTCAACTCTGTGATAGCTTCATATTCGATTTCATCTGTTCTCCCAGTTGGAGTGAATTCAACATATAGGTCCAGAGGCAAATTGCAGGTCAGATATACGTGAAGAAATACACTATTGCTTCCCTCTAATTATGATAAATAAAAATAATTAACAGCAACTAGTTTCGTTCCCTTCGCATCAGACAAGACGATGAATGTTTCTTGCATATTGATTGCATAATTGTTTATAAGCAACACAATTTATTTAAATGTATTATTAAATATTGACACAAATTCAAAAATAAAGCCAATTTATGCCAATTAAGGACTGGTTTTAAATGCGATTGATGTTTAATCCATTGTTGTTTTGAATCAATGTGGGTTACGAGTTTCCACAAAACCATCTCACTTCATGCTCAATTGCCAATGTTTTCCGTATGGCATAAAAACATAGTTTAATAATTATACTAGAAATATTTATCACTTTATTTTCGTTCTGTAGTCTATAGGGTTTTTAATTTTTGTAACTATTCAAATGCAACGAAAAACTTATCGGATTGTATAATTGTCCGATTTGTCGTCAGTTAGTCATATTCACTCTTGCTAAGAGAATATTAACTGGTTAGTACATCATTAAACACTTCTTATAGCCTCTATTTACCAGTATGTGTTCATGTGTGACAAATCTACGAAACCTACGAAAATCCATGCAGTTGCCCGACCAGGTTGCATCTCTCTAATATCAATAATTAAAATGAAGTTACCATTTTTTTAAATTAAGGCACACTGTTATTATAGTTCCTTCGTCTGCCCCTATAGGTTCGTGACGCAACATATCCTCATGACGTGCTTGTTTACTTAGCCATGTGCGTGTCACATCCAGACCAGGGTCTGCAAGAAACTTTACTGTGTTTAAACGGAGATTTACAGTTGGCCAGACACGAAGTGTACTTGGTAATAATCAGTATTAATGGTTTTGTCATGCAAGCATTATGCGCACAATAGTTATGAGGATTAACTGGCATTAAACATACATTATATAGCCTGGCTATGTAATGATCGTGCTTAATGTATACAGTGTAAATTTCCAACTGCATTATAGGTATATCTTGGTTGCCAACTAGACCCGATACGGTCGCAATAGCCTGGAGACTATATTGTTACAGACTCATGTAACATATACCCCATATCTAAGCAATATTTTACGCAAATTGTGTAGTTCGTGAACTACTAGGAAACAATTTTGTTTGATTATAAAATATACTGCATCAATATAAAAGACACGTTAGTAGTATTGGTGCAGTGCAGATTAAAAATGTTTATATTAAAAACACATATATTAGAAACACACCGGGTTATATTAACACACCGGGAAGTGTTACCGGTGTGTTTCTGAAGAAATTCTGATCAATCACTGAAACCCCTCGAAAACTCAACTGTTCCCAATCTCCTGCCTGGCTAGTTTCTAACAGTAACGACCTTACATTTATCAATATGCCCAACATAAAGCATAACCTGAGCGACTTACAATCCATGATTTTGGTACACTCTGACACTCTGGTACACATAATACATTCTACAAGATTCAGCCCCTCCACTGTTTTTTTCTCATGGCAGCATGATCAGGGCTCATTGCCTGTAAAAAGTTTATTAATATATACCTACACGCTGAAGGAAGATGGACATTTCATTAATATCAACAATGTTTAGTGGCTATCTTTTTCCATCTAGTCTTTTTTCTAAGAATGTAAATGGCTGACTACTACAATATTGATTGTAATAACTCGATGTTGTCTTACCAGTACAGCACACAGTATGGCAAACTGCAGTCTTGCAAATGAGCTTGATAACTAGATATGCTGATATATCTTTTGAAGACAATATTTATTTGTACTGTATTTTTACAATAATAAATATTCTACTTTATATTGTATTCTATTAATTCTCATGTGATGAATTAAATGTATGTGTATATTTGCAGTCGTATTCAGTCATGATAAATTTGTGGTTAGTATGCATACATGAACGAGATTTGTGGCACACTTTATCCTTTACTTTCACTTAATTGAAACCATTATAAATGTGCATTTTATTCTGCTCATTTACACCATTCAATAAATACACAAGGCAGCATAGAGAACAAAACAAGATGGTCTTTTATACATTTCTATTAAAAATGTTTTTTTTAAAATGTAGCTTCCTTCATAGTTTTTTGACAAAATCCACATGTGAATTGAAACTATTGCATCGATGTGTACTCGTTCAGTACTGAGCTTTTTCTGGCTTTAATTTACCCATCCACTCCATAGATGCTTACTTATAAATGATGAAGATAGTGATGATAGTGTTCTGTTCGACGACAGGTCCTGTCGATGGTTATTTGTCTTACATATTACTACGCACGTTTTAACCACCGACCGACTAGGCCAGATGAGCACGGGTGGGTGGCCAAAGATCCTCCCCGTACAGGCAATGGGACGTGAACAACTTGCCCAAGTTTGTTACCAGACAAAACTCCCGGCGCGGATTCGAACCCGCAACCTTGGGTTACGAGTCGAGCACGCTACCAATGAGCTATCTGGTCATCCCTACGTCAATTGACCCTATCTGGTCAATACGATAGCGAAATATCTAATATGTTTGCAGACATTTCTTGACAAGCATAATATATACTTTTTTTCTTAAAATGTGCGTTCGATGTCATTCTATCATCCCCAAAATACTCGATAATAGGTCTAATATGCTAAAGTTGTCTGCTCATCAATTGAGTCAGAATAGTTGTTAACCATATACAAGGATTAATGATTTAGAAGCATTGTATTCCACATTTGCATAAACAAGAATGGTTGCTACATCGAACACACATGTTAATTAGCTTCAAATCTTCTTGTTTAGTGTGAAAATAAACAATAATGTTCATGACACTGGACGAAAAGGAGTTCAATAACACAGTTCCTCGATTTATTTAATACACTAAGCATATATAATTGACTAAAACCGTTGATCAAGTCTCATTATGTATAGCAATATTACCTAAACTATGTTTCTGCTGACAATTTCCATGAATACTCCTACAGAGCGATGCATATTATAGATGTAGCATAGTGAATCGACAATATGACTTGTTACTGTGCAATAACATGAAAGTGAAGTACGGATACCAATAAGAAACAAGTATTCGCGACATGATATGGTGCTTTTGAATTGATTGTAACAAAAACAACACAGACGACGATCATTGAACTCATAGCTTTGTTCCAGGAAAATACATTAGATCTGATCAAGCTTCTCAAGTCTATCCAGTAAACGAATTTACCTCAACTTGACAATAACCATTAATCATCACCTCGTATCTTGTGATTTCTCATTCAATTATTTGTCACGCTATATATGGTTATTTCTGCTCAATCAATGCCTGAACAATATAGCATTTAAACACTGACGAAATTACTAATACAGAGTCTTCAATATAATATAGAAATTACATCAATAACCTATGTGTAATTTACTGATAAACATTCAATTAATCATGCATTTATTATATACTACTGCTTAATAACCTATGGGACCTGCAGCGCCTGCGCAGCGATCGTCATGCTGAACAAAGTAGCTAGGGAAATATCGTGTACGTGGCCTGCTCGGCTGAAACAAAGCAAAACAAACACTAATATTGAATACTAAACAAAATTTATATGCAGGAACTCGTCAAATATGGCAAACATATAATAAATCTAGGAATTTGACAATGAATATAAAGTTTGACTCGGTTTTTCCACTCCATCGAGAGTGTAACTAAGAGTTGAATTTCTTAAATATTCAACTAATGTTCTTCATTGATCCTAAAATATGTGATTGACAAGCTCACTCGTGGATGTGCCCAATGGTCGAATTGTCATGGTCTAGTGAAGATCTATCCGTACTTGAACTGTTCTTAGAGCATTACGTCATTAGTTGAAATAATTAGTCGTCGGTACATGGGTAAAATTGTATTGTTGCCTTTATTCCAAATCGAGTTATAAATGATCTAACAGTTCATGGTGGAATTGTTCATGGACGAATTATCCGCATTCAGGAAGAATAGCTTACATCTTCATATCAGTAATCGAACATTTACAATAAAAAGAGCAATATATCATATGTGCAAATTATGTATGCGGATTTGATATTATTTATTAAAACGTATTAAGATGAATTTCAATGAAGTCGACTGAAATGATTATGCAATAATGTGCAATATTTGTATCGTATCATTTAGCTTTAACATAGCTAGAGAAAGGTAGGTGAACAACAACTTGACATTTTAAGGTTTAACGTATCAGTTCTTATCACGGGTGATGTGTGCACTCCGAACGCGATGTTCAAATCGAATTTATAAGTACTCCAATCCAAATTCAAATCTAGTTTATGCATACTCGAGCAATCATTTTCTGAACAAACCTGTCTGGGAAACTCCTGTAGCGCTGATCTCTCGAAGCAAACCAAATCTTTCTGTGGGCATTGTTCAACCTTTTCTTCACACAATGGTCGCCTTGTATATAACGGTCTTTCTCTTATGACGTCAGGCTGAATTTCGCATCGGACGCGTTCTTCCACCACAACCGGTTGAATAACTTTCTGCCGCACGACCACGGGTTGAATAACTTTCTGCTGAATATAAACTGGTTGCCGAACAACGGCAGGTCGTCGCAGCGCTAATGGCCGTCGATATGCAATCGGTCCTCTTAGACCAGGCCCACCAGGCCTATATGCAAATCTTCCGATCCCTGGTCCTCGTAATCCGCCGAAATTTCTATATCCAAAGCCTCCCATCCCCGAGCCTATTCCTCCAAATTGCCCGTTACCAAAACCTCCTATCCCAGATCCAATGCCTCCGAACTGGCCGTAGCCATATCCTCCGAAACTGGAACCCATTCCTCCGATGCCGCCGTAGCCAAATTGCGATCCCATTCCTAAGCCGGATGTAAATGCTGGCGCTCCGGCTGAAAATATCGATCCTATTCCTGTAGATACCATTGATGATCCACTAAAAGCGCCTAGACAGGAAGCAATTACTAGGCCACCAGCCAGTAGAAGTAGGAGCCCAAAGATGGGTCCGAGAATGTACGCAAGCAAAAGTAGATTGTTTGTTTCTGAAAAAAATACAGCACTCAATATTCGAAAGAATATTTTGACATGGGGATATATTTAACAAATGAATGAGTAAGATATCATATGCTGCACATATGCAGGGTTATTACTAAAGCATATCAAATGGATTACACCTGGCGTAAAAGGTTTTATCAAATAATATAACGCGTTATAATCTATCCCGATATTTTTTCCGAGAACACAAAAAATAAAAATCAATTTTCAATGCCACTATTTAATTAGTATCAAACGTATACACATAGTTTAAAAACCTGAAAATAATGTTTAATAATTATCTGATGAGAATCACATCTTTAAACAAATTATATTTCAACCCCAAACGTGTACAAATGTTCATGGACAGGAAAAGGAGGTGACATTCAAGTCATAGCTTCTCAACTAGGCTAATTGTGAGTGCGGTTGACATGCAGTGACAAAATGTGTTACCAGAGGAGGGGCCCTAACCATATTTTTTTACTAGTGGCATGTCAGCGTTGTTGATATTGAGACAGCGCATCGTAAAGAATTTATGTGCAGATTTTTGCTTCAATCAAAATCAACCGTGACTGTGATTCTATCCACTAACTAGCTGTATAATGCATGGATGATACAGGATTGCCGTGTCGATTAATCTATTTTTCTGTCGCCGTACAATACACCTGAACTGGACAGGAAGGGACGAAATTATGTGTAATTTGTTTCAAACCCTTTGTGAAAAAGAAGTGAGAACATATTTAAACGAGAAGCAACAGTATGAAATCGTGCAAGGTATGAGCAAACCTTTTGACAAGAATAGTCTGCACAAGAACCATACGTGAAGTTAGAAATTGTCAATAATCTGGCGCAATGGCATAGCGATATTCCTGGCAATGAATATTGTCATACTAATTCTTATTCGGATTGGAATTTTTGAAACCATAAGCAGCTGAGGAATGTCTAGTTAATATTTAGAACTGACATATGTGGATCTATTTTATATTTATCAGTGACTAATCAGATAGTATTTAATCTTCGCACATTGAGCACTCAGATAAACATCGAACATAAACGTTAACATGAAAGCACATAAAGCCATGAACATATTATAAAATACACATAGATTTAGAATAATGTCTATGCATCCTCAAGAATGTGTGTAAGATGTAGATATATCTCACCTGTCGTAGCCGTTGTTGTCGATGTCTGATTTGTTGACGTCATGTTCTCCGAGGTACTACTGCTGAAAAGCGTACTGGTTAGAGATGAGGTAGTACTGGCACCAACAGAGACGGTACTTGCCAGAGTGGAGACGGTGTTTGTCACAGCGGAGGCGGTGCTTACCAAATTGGCAGCGGTACTTGCACCAGTTGAGGAGAAGCTAGTGGCTGCAGAGTTGATGCTGGTATCAGATGATGCAGAAGAAGTTATGGCAACTGATGTTGTTCCTGCTGTAGTACTTGCAACCGTGGAAGTGGTACTTGCTTGGACTGAAGTGGTACTTCCTGGCGTTGAAGTGGTACTTCCTTGAATTGAAGTGGCACTTGCTGGCGTTGAAGTGGTACTTGCTTGGACGGAAGTGGTACTTACTGGCGTTGAAGTGGTACTTCCTTGAGTTGAGGTAGTACTTGCTGGAATTGAAGTGGTGCTTGCTGCCGCTGAAGTAGTACTTCCTGGCGTTGAAGTGGTACTTCTTTGAGTTGAAGTGGTTTTTGCTGGCGTTGAAGTGGTACTTGCTTGGACAGAAGTGGTACTTACTGGGGTTGAAATGGTACTTCCTTGAGTTGAAGTGGTACTTGCTGGCGTTGAAGTAGTACTTGCTTGGACTGACGTGGTACTTGCTGGCGCTGAAGTGGTACTTGCTGGCGTTGAAGTGGTACTTGCTGGCATTGAAGTGGTACTTGTGACGGTGCTCATGTCAGTGGTACTAGTAGAAAGGAAAGCAGTGCTCGTTGCAGTACTCATATCGGTACTGCTTTCAGTACTTGTACCAATCACTGTACTACTTAAATCACTGGTGACTGCACTTTTAGAGGTCATGGCAGTACTTGTGTATGTACTGGTAGAAGTCACGGCTGTACTCGCGTCTGTACTGATAGAAGTCACGGCAGTACTTGTGTCGGTACTGAGAGAAGTCATGGCAGTACTTGTGTCTGTACTGAGAGAAGTCATGGCAGTACTTGTGTCGGTACTGAGAGAAGTCATGGCAGTAGTTGTGTCGGTACTGAGAGAAGACATGGCAGTACTTGTGTCGGTACTGAGAGAAGTAAAAGCGGTACTAGTGTCTGTGGTCGAGCTGGCTGTGGAGATACTTAGGGATGCAGTTGAGTCAGCTGTCGAAGGAGCTGCATTCACTGTTGCTGTGGCCGTATCTAGAGTTGTTGTGGCCGTGTTTGCTGTTGTTGTGGCCGTGTTTGCTGTTGTTGTGGCCGTATCTAGAGTTGTTGTGGCCGTGTTTACTGTTGTTGTGGCCGTGTTTGCTGTTGTTGTGGCCGAGTTTGCTGTTGTTGTGGCCGTATCTAGAGTTGTTGTGGCCGTATCTAGTGTTGTTGTGGCCGTGTTTGTTGTTGTTGTGGCCGTGTTTTGTGTCGTTGTCGCCGTATCTAGAGTTGTTGTGGCCGTGTTTATCGTTGTTGTGGCCGTGTCTAGTGTTGTTGTGGCTGTATTTAGAGTTGTCGATATTGTAGATGGTGCAACGGTGGACGGAATAGCTGCAATGACAGAAGACAGTAACAACTTTTGAAATATTCAAACAATTAAGTTCCGCACCTATCACGGGCAAATTTGTTCAGTAAATAGCAAGTGAGAGATTTGTGTGTAACACACGTAAACTATAACGTATGTTCTAGAGACTAGAAGCAATGAATCAGCCATATTTAAGTCAAAATAGCCACTAGTTTTCAGCCTTCCGGCACGTCCTTGTGAATGCATCATATGAAAACTTCTAAATTGAAAGCACGATACGTTTTTTTCTGAACAGACATATTTTGTTTAAAGTTCAATATTGGATCGCCAAGCGCATCCTTCACTCTCTGCAGACATACTCGAGCACATTGATCCAATCCTATATCCAAATATAAGTAATTCGATTTCAATTGTGTTCCAATTAAGACGTTGCAACGAGAGGCGTGAAAATGATTTTCGATTAACATGTAAAGATGAAATGTGAACACAAAAACGATTCGTTTAAGCTTATGCGTGATCATGTTCCTGCATATGTCAGCCGATAATCGACTTCGTTGTGAAGATGTACACTTCCGTATGTACTTATACATTCTCAATTCCAAATTGTTTATTGTCACGTTATGATTTAAACCATCCTGAATGAGAAAGTGTAGTAGTTAAATTACATAAAATTAAACTTAAATGCATTTAGGAATTGTGATTTCAATTGATAAGATATATGATTGTGAAAATATGATTTTGATGGACAATATATTATAGAGAAGTGTTGCACGAACCATTACATGTGCCAGCAGCAAGTGAGAAACCAGGTTTACAAGCGCTGCACATATTGTTCTCACACGTAGCACAGTTACTATCGGTGCAAGCTGTACAGCAACAAGAAATGTACAGTGAGCGTTTAAAGAGAAAGAAAGATAGTTAACTGTGAGAACGGTTCTTTATTGTAAAAACGCTGCTAAACTAGTGAATGCATTCGTTATAATTGGGCACTTTAGCGATACATGCACCAAAAATATTTCTGTTTATTAGTAAGTAAATTATTTTGCAGTCATAATTGTAACTCAGTATGTACGTATATTCATGAATTATAATTTCATATTGATTGTGTACGAGGCGATGAGAATACTATGTACCTGTACACGTGTCTGCAATATTTATTGAAAAATTGTGTCGAGGCCACTAGGGTGTCGTCCACGAGAACTGCTATCTACACTAAATCTTCTGAGGGTAAATTTGATGATTCCGAACATTTTGACACTGCAGTATTAAAGATAATCATGAGATATAAGCAGAATTGAAACGTTTAAATAATGTTATTAGTGAAGTTCATAATATTATATAGCAGAGGAAGTAACCAATGTTTATTCAAAACACTAACGTGTTCAAAATATACACGTATACATGTAAATACTTTATCAGCTGATATATGTATCATTTTTAATTTCAACTTACGTTTGCATGCATTCAGTGTGTCTGTGTAGTAGCCTGTTTCGCAGAAACCTGGATCACATTTCCCTGGATTTGAATTGCAGAAAGTGCAGAACTGACTGCAAGCTGAAACAACACGCAAGTAAAGGAAATAGCAAATCAATATTTTCAACTGTTGCTCGGCGATAAAGTTTAATTTGAAACGCAATATGGTTTGCAAAACAGTGTTTTCAATATAATTTAGAATATCTGTGCGAATCAAGCACGCAATAGTATGCAGCTAGTTCATCAATGATTATATTAAACTGATAAACACGTATATTGAACTAATTGAAGCAATAGCCACGATATGTTTTCATACATATTTTCATTTATAAGAAATTCAAAGTGGTACCCTGCCGCATAATGGTACATTTAATATTTGCAATTACCTTCAAATTATACTTTATACCTAATATATTATGTTGTCAGTTTAAAGCAGATAATATTTATATGACATGTGCTCAACTGAGCGCTTTCTAGATTACGTGAATTTAGTAAAACTATCTTTAATCAATGGTGTCTTGCCCATTAGCTTTAAGTTTCTTGCCCATTAGTTTTGAGCAACCACTAGTTATAAAATTAGATCGCGCTGTCAGGAACTCTTAAAAAACCTTTATTTTCATGATTTTCGTTCAGCCAAAAGCATTTGTGGCCGAAAAAAATACACTTTTTTTCTTGCGGATCTAAATTAAATGTCATAATTAAATAATCCCACAAGATTTTAGTATATACATCAGTAATTACCAATTTACCACGACTTGTAAAGGGGACACGATTTAGGTACCCGGTATAACGCTTGCAAATTGTAAGGTAGAATATACAGACGGTTGAGATCCTAAGCTTAGTTCTTGCCAATTCTAGTCTGACGTTTTTATCTAGATACTCTACATGCGTTTGGTGGATTGACAAAATTTTTCATTTTAGTATTGCTATTGTTTTAATTCTAGGCGGTAATTCATTAACTCAATGATTTCTACAATCTATCTGTAAAAGTTGATGGTAGCTTATTTTCGGTCTTATTAATATGGTTACACTGGCAGCATATAACTAAAAACGCAACCTATTTAATAAAATGATATTATACATATCCAACAATAGTTAAGCAACACGGACAATTTGTATCAATTCAATTCTCGACACAAATTTGAATGTATATAATTTGATGTACATAACATGATGTGTACATATTGTGGAGTGACCGAATAGGTCAGTCGTTGCGTTCACGACTCGCAGTCAAAAGGTATTGGGTTCGCCTTCCTGCAACGACTGATTGTGTTCAGTAGCAAACCTGGGCAAACTCTTAACACTCCATTGTCTGTACGGGAAGGATCTTTGGCTGCCCACCTGTGCTCAACTGACCTAGTCGGTCGGTGGTTAAGTCGTGCGTAGTAAAACGTAAAACAAATAACAATCGCCAGGACCAGTCTTCGGACAGAGCACTATCATCATCATCGTGTTAAGTACAGGAATGCATATATTTTAGAAACAGTGCAATATTGAGCAAGTGCGAACACGTACTTTGACATTGACCCATCACAACTCCATACCCATCATTGCATGTATCACATGAGGTCAGGCCACTGCAAGATTGACAGTTCGTTGGACAGCCTGCAATACATAGTGCAACATGTTCAGTGCAAATACAAAAGAAACTGTAGATCACACTAATCAATTGCACTCATCTATGCATTTATTTTGAATAACAACTGTTCGTATATGTGTACAAATCATCCATCTATATTTCACTAAATTAAGTGCTCCAGCATTAAGTGAGGTTAAAAGATAGTTCAACTCTGTCCCACTCGCACTTTTCTGCGTAGCCTAACGTGCATTCTTCTCATAACGCTTTTTAGCTGACGTTCGTGTAGTAATTCATTTATACATGATATCGGAAAAGAATCATAAATTAGCTTCAGTAACTCTTTAACATCAGGTGAAAAGTCAATAAAGGTGCATCGGTGTAGTCAAGCAACATATTCAACATTATGAATTCCCATTGGGTTGAATATTGAAAATCCATTAAATTCTCGAACGTACGTGGTAGTCCAAAGCATCTCTAAATAGTCATGGAATTGTGTACATCAAGTATTGTGCATATCAAGAATGTAGGCACACTAATTTAAGAGCAATAGTTTATTATGATATTCGTTAGCTGGTGACTAGTTGAATCTTTCAAACATATTAAACAATAGCATAGCAATATTTTATATACGTTAGTGGGTCAATCTACCAATCTAATCAATCAAACTAATCATTCCCTAAGGCAGTTGCATATGTAAGACGGGGTATGTTAAAGGCATATCCTACGCCCAGCACTGCTGACGTACAAAATAATGTATGCATGTATGTATGTATGTATGTATGTATGTATG
>JAQFYQ010001992.1:0-12366 GCA_034694885.1 Buchholzia appendiculata
GATAAATCGCTATCTAAACATAGAGAGCCATATAGCGCTTTATAGCGCATCCCAAAGTGGTCTATTCGCGGCTTTCAAGATCAATATTAGGCCTATCCTGTATTTAGGCTGTATCGGAAAACATCAACGTATTCTATCGCACATAGCAAGAATCATAGGCGCCGATCACGGTCGGGACGGTCGGAACATGTCCCGAACAGAATTTGGACCATGTCCAGACCAGAATTTGCCAATTTGGTTCATGTCCAAAAATTGTCTAAATTTTTTTTCACCACCTGACCCTCCACCTGCTCGTGTAAAAATTTCTAAAGGGTGCCTACAAAAACGTGTCGCCACCCCCACCCGCTCGTAAAAAAACTTCTATAAAAATATGTCACCCCCAGGGCCCAACCCCCCCCCCCCGCTCGTCAGGGCAAACATCGTTATGTCCCAACCACATTTTTACCAAATCGACGCCGCTGGCAAGAATTAGCTATGCCAAATTATATTGAGGAGATGCAAGAACTTGCAAAGAAGATGATGTCGACATTGGAATCTAGCTTATCAAATTTTGTTTTAGCAATTGAAGAAACCAAATTAGGAGACACCAGCTAGGCATTTCATTAATTTCATTAATTTCAAGCATTAATTAACCATTAATTTCAATCAATTAAATTTATGCCAAGCACTATTACTGTGCCAAACCAACGGGGCAGGAGAGGAGCACCTGCAGTGGTGACATGGGAGTGCTGAACCCTTTTGTGTTTCTATGGATACACATACGGGCTTGCTGAAAGAAAGACATCAACTGATACGTAAGACTTGCCAGGTTCAAAAATTGCCATTCAATTGTACAGAGAAAGAGACAGAGAAACAGAGGCAAAGACAGGCCGACAGAAAGAACTTAAAGGAACAGACAGACAGATATAGGTGTACGCGAAAGCGAAACAGAAACAGAAATCGAAGTCTAAGATGATTTCTGGAAAAGAAGAAAAATTGCGGAACAAAGAAGTAAATAAAGAAATGATGATGGCCAACAAAATCACAAAACAGTGACGAGTAATTTTTACGCCTAACTTCCTAATCAGCAAAACTTCCCCCTCAGCTGTTCATTGCGTTACGTTAAATCTCTACCCCCGCCTAATTCCTGTGTTAAAACATCTAGTTGGGCTCGTTGAAACAAGTGGAGATAAAATATAATGAATAAAGTATGGATGTACTAATAGAATTTAATAATTTGTTAGGTTCGCATTATTTAAAATTCTTCGCATGCTGATCTAGTCATTTTCAGGTTGTAAGCGGTTATAATACGGAGTGTGGTGAGTTGTTCATGATAAGTTTAGGTTGATGTATGGGATAGTGTTTGTCTTCTGGATAAGGTTAGGTTTATGGTTACTGTTTCATTTAGGGACATTGTTATGGGTTTGGTTTGCGGTTTGTTTTAAACACCTTTTGCCAGTTTTAAATACTTAAATTGTATTAATTTCTAACAAATCGTATTTTAGACTATTTATACCTGTTGAAATTTTCCCATTCATTGATCTAAACTGCTGAAATACTGTTCTATCTGGCGATGTTATGGTTATTCAAGATTACTGTTCCTCTCCTAATTATTATCGGGTTGGTTAATGAAATGCGTGGAAAATTTATCCTGAATATTAACGGGTAGGAAAGGATACATGTTCAAGATATAAATTTACAATTTTCATAGGTACTGATTGATTTAATGCCTTCTGAACCTTTTAATATTTTATTGAGACACGTTTGGTAAATATTTGAAGAATTTCTGTAACAAATGGATATTCATTAAATGTACTCCTAAGTTTATGGTGATTAACTGAATTACTTTGTTCTGTTGTAGATTACTAGAGTTGGTTGGCGTAAAATAAATAGAGTTATTGAAGAATGAGTTCGGAATCGATGGAAGCTGAAGACGAGGTCGTCGTCGCGGTACCTGTGTCACCGGCTCTTCCGTCTGCGATTGAACTAGATGACGACAGCAGCAAGAATATGGATGATTTCATTGTTCTTTCCGACTCGGATGGTGAAGATGTTGCGGTGCTGTCCTGTGAGCGTACGACCATCAGTGTCGACTCGGACGACGATGACGATGATTGCATCATATCATTAGTAAAGCCTTCGGACGACGCTAAACCTTTTCTGACTTCTTGTGCCGGCTTTTCTAAATTGGGTTTGAGCTGCACAGAATCGACTCTAGTCAGTGGACAGAACTTGGGAGATTTAGTGTGCGAATTGCAAGATGTCGGTGGTGTTGATGCGATGGAGGCGTCCGGTGTTGGAAATTTGCCCGGTTTCAATCAGTCGCATCATGTGAATACTACAGATGGTGCAGATGTGACAGATAATGTGAAGTGTTCGACAGACGTACATCTAATTGGAAATTTTACGATCATAAATAACATTTCCATTGTTAAGAATGAAATGAAGCCGGAAACTTCTGTCCAGTCACTAAATGGTTTGTTCAGTGCACCTTGTTCAGCTGCTGACTATTGTAGTTCTGCAGCTGGCGGGCAGCTGGTGATCCCGGTTGTAGAGAATAATGTACTTAATGTCATGAACGTTAATGACGTGCTTACTTCCGAAACAACGTCAATGATAACTGATGCGTCATTTTTGGACATAACTGCTACAGCACGAAACTCGTCGCCGAACATAAGCCACGTCGATATGGATACCGTTAGTTTATTGCCAGATGATAAATGCAACAGGGTTTCCCAAGAAATGTCGGCAGTATGCAATAGAGCGAATGATATTGGTGCTTCCTGTTCATCGGTTAAAAGTCATTGCGACGTTGGTGTGAAACGTTTGACGAATTGCGTCGGTAACGATTCAGAAGAAGATTCTGATGTACAGATAGTAGAATATATCCCCGGTTTGTCGTCCACAACATCTATTGACTCTCTGCGTGTTACGTTGAATATATCATCTGCACGAATGTCTTCATCGCCGTCAACTGTGGCATCTGCAGCCTCGCTTCGTCCGGAAAATAAAACTTCCGCTGTGGATAATTCTGGGCAGCGGCCTTTCGTTAGTGTATCTCGGACGCATGTTAGCGATACAAAAACAACTTCTCAGAAGAATCCAAACGAATGCTATATTTTTGATTCAAGCAGTAACGATTCATTCTGGGCCGATTTGCTCGGCGACATGACGCCGTCAGATAGCAGATTAGGTGATGGGAGGTCAGATCTAAAGCGCGTTGCGAGTAGCAGTTCAACGGTGTCTGATGATTTGGGGTCCTGTCTTTCTAGCTCCTTCCCGTCGAATTCCGCGACATCTGGAACCGGCTGTCAGCTGCCTCCGAAGAAGCGTCGGATGTCTGTGGTCGATGCAGCGACTAAAGATGATGAGGATGTGGCGTCGTTAATCTCTGAGATGTCGAACGCTCCCAAGGACCAGTGCTACATGTGTACCGAGAGGGTTGCACGAGACAAGATGTCATATTGCCTGGCTGGATGTGGCTGCTGCGCAAATTGTATTCTGGTGCAGGTGAAAGCCATGCTGGCAAGAAATGCAATGGTATGTACGTGTGCTTACTTGCATTATTGCACGATGTATTTTACTGCACATGTTGTTGTCTAGATTTTATTTGTAAGTTTAGGAAAATTAAACACTTTGATAATATATTTTACATTGTATAGAAGTAAAATCTGCCACTTGTATTGTTTTTTTCTGTTGCGATTAAGTTTAAGGTGGATGTTGATTGTTGAGCATATATGAAAAATATGGGCTCCATAAAAAGCTTGAGTTGACCTCTGATTGTTGTTTTGTATAAGTAGTTACCGGTATTTGAATAAAAAAAAAATTTATTAATTTTATAAGTTAGTAAGTTTGTATAATTGATCATGCGTCAGAATTATTGCCATTGACGTGTTGAATCCTGCAGTATTTTATTGGCTATTTTAAGAATCATGTTTACAATTTAGGCTACTGTGTTTTATTCAATAAACTGATTTGTTTTGTTAATTATTAGTTTGGAAAACTCAGTGTAAAACATTTACTGTAGGATTCTGAATTTTAGCAGCTGCATTCTCCTTAACATTTATGATAATTCCTAAAATTTGTTGTACGTTATGAGTATTTAGTTGTTTGCATACAGGTTCAAGCCTTTGGTTTAAAGCTAGGCCTAGTTACATTGCATGTGTTTTGGTTTCAGATTTATGCTATGCATAGTTGCATTGTTAATTAGAAAGCACAAGTTTTGGTGTCACTATCCAGATATATGCTAACATATACATTTCTCCAGATTTGTTTATTTGAGTTTTATTTGGATTATATTTTATTTAGTGTTTTTCACTAAATTGACAGTTCTCTATGTTATGATGTTGTTGTTTTTTTTTGTAAAGTTTAAGTGTCAAGAACATGTTACGGCTAGTGCTTATATAGGCCTGTGGTAAATTTCAGAATGTTTTGGAATGTCAAAATGGTAGCTGCCGCTCCTCGTACTCAACATGTAAGTTCCATTATGCTGATTATTCCTAGGTTGTTGATTTAAACTGTAAACAAGTTTGCTATGAATTTCAATTTCAATTTATTTTGTGTGAATTAAATCATGTCTTGCCAGGATTTTATATACTATTTAGTTTTTATGTGAAGACTAAGCCGTCTCCTATTGGCTGGTTTATCTGCTTGAGAAGAAAAATTTGGATTCTGTTGAGGACTCAATCTTAGATCTACTGTTTGAGATTTTAGCATGACTAAATTTATATCAGACTCCTTGTCCTATTTTGCTGTAACGTTGACCCCAGGCACAATGTCTGAAACTCAGAGTCTGTAGCAATGAAGCGCATATTGTTTCAGATTGTACAATATATTTGCCACATTTATTTAGCATGATCATTGGTTTTGATTGGTGCTGTGATTGGAAGACGGGTATCGAGGACGAAGGAAGTTGTACGAGGTGAAGATCTTTCAAAATTCCTCGCCTCATACATACCTTGCAATCATGGTTGACTGAAGACGCAGATTCATGTATTTATTCGTTTGTCTAGCAGCTGTGTTTAATAGTGGTGTGCAAGCTAATTGTTCAGCTGATGACTGCTTGTTGTAGTGTCAAGCAATCACAATGGGATAGGAATTTCATTCAGTTATTAATAAATTGATTTCTAGAAACTTAAAAGAGCAATTCATTGTAGTATGACTTATTCATGCTGTAATTGCGTGTATGCGTTATGCATGTATTGCCTGCTGTATGCATGTATTGCATGCTGTATGCATGTATTGCATGCTTCATGCATGTATTGCATGCGTTATGCATGTATTGCATGCTTCATGCATGTATTGCATGCGTTATGCATGTATTACATGCGTTATGCATGTTTTGCATGCTTTATGCACATATTTTGTATGTGATGTATTTGTAGCTCAACTGCGCAACACACTGCCAAACATGATCATTGAGATTCTGGAGGAGAAGATGGAAAGGGAATATGTACTGAAGGTTTCCAATGCGCTGCTCAAAGAGGTCGGCGATGAACTGCTTGGGTCGGATGAATCCACGTCTGAGACGAAGGAAAGCGAGAACGAACGCGCTGCGAAGGAAAAGAATGCCGGGGGTGTTTCCGTGCCCGGCTACTGGGCCGAGATGTCGGCTAATGAGGTAGGCTAAAGAGGTCAGATAGTGAGTAGGTTAATTTGGTCAGTTAATGAGGTAGGTTAATGAGGTAGGTTAATGAGGTCTGTTAACGAGGTGGGTTAATGAGGTAGGTTAATGAGGTAGGTTAATGAGGTAGGTTAATGAGGTCAGTTAACGAGGTAGGTTAATGGGGTAGGTTAATGAGGTCAGTTAACTAGGTAGGTTAATGAGGTAAGTTAACGAGGTAGGTTAATGAGGTCAGTTAACGAGGTAGGTTAATAAGGTCAGTTAACGAGGTAGGTTAATGGGGTAGGTTGATGAGGTCAGCTAATGAGGTTGTCTTTGAGGGTATGATGAGAACAAAGCTAGTTTTAAAAATATGATTACTGCTTTCAGCCAGATTTTAGACGGCTAATTGGAAGTTGTCATGAATTTTAACAACTAACTACGGTGTAAATGTTTTTCATGTCAATTCGTGAAGTAATTAACGTCATATGTTGCAATATTTAAATCGTGAAACATAGGAGACAGGCAAGTAGAGGTCTTTGCGACACTATTCGTCTGTTCTTTATTCCACATCAGTGTTTTATTTTGAATATTTGTGGCTCTGAGTTTTGACTCAAATATTAATTTTGTCTCAATTATTGGGATAGATTTTCTACAAGTTTTGTTTTGAATGTTTGTTATGATTGACAGGTTTATAAACTTGTCGATGTGAACATGGATTCTAGTGAGTACGTCTGGGTCTCGGAACTCTTCCACGAAACGATGAATCGTTCTCGTTCCGCCATTCTCCGGATTCAGCGTGTTCAGAATCACATTCTCTGGGAGTTCTTTCACGTGTAAGTGTCTAATCGTCAATAGCCTACGTAGGATTAATAGCTTTAATCAAGCTCTGTTTCATTTCCGTTCTCTCTCGTGCTAGTTGCATTTTTCTCGCCGGTACAGCAGGTCTTCTGGCCATTTTTACTACATTAATTTATAATGATTTTAACTAAATTGTTATATGATGTGAAGTTGTCTATGTTGGTAGTTTTTATATCTCGATGCCTAGTACATTTCCAAGCAAGTGCATATCATTTAACTAATTTAAAAGTAAAATCAGTTGAAGTACATAGCGATAATTGGTTTTAGTTTATTGTCTAGAAGTTTTAAATAGCTCACTGATTATTTGATGCTTATCATAGTCTATCTAATCTGCTTTTGTATTCTGTTCGTAGATTGATGTTTTCTAATTAATGCTAAGAGATTGCTGTTTACAGTATATGTGATGCTTTTGTGCTGTGATACTAGATTGATGTTTTTTGTGCGCTATGGAAATAGATCGAAGCTAATTGGCCTATGCTAATTGGTTGATGTTTATATTTTATGGTAATGGATTGATGTTTATGTCTTTGCTAATTGGTTGATGTTTATATCTTTGCTAATTGGTTGATGTTTTCACGATGCGTGCATGCAGAAAGAAGAAGGAAATGCAGAAGTCGAACGCTGGTCAGAAAGTGAAGGAACTGCATCTGTTCCACGGCACGTCGGTGAACGTGATTCCAGCGATCTGTACGAACAACTTTGACTGGAGACACAGTGGAACTCATGGCGTTCAGTACGGGGACGGTACGAGACTTAACACTGAGTGATTTATATTATTGGATTTATCTCTGTTGGAATTTTTCAGTGTGTAGTAATTTCTATCACTTTTGACACTAGGCTGGGGGGGGGGGCTTGCTAATAGTGTGCAGGGGAGGGGCTGAGGGGCTTGCTAACAGTGTGCAGGGTAAGGCGGGGGGCTTGTAAACAGTATACAGGGGAGAGCCTGAGGGGCTTGCTAACAGTGGTGCAGGGTAAGGTTGGGGGGGGGCTTGTAGACAGTATGCAGGGGAGAGGCTGAGGGGCTTGCTAACTGTGTGCAGGGTATGGGCTGGAAGTTTTGTTAACAGCAGGGGAGGGCTGGCGGGCTTGCTGACTGTGTGCAGGGTAGGGGTTGAGGGGCTTTCTAGCGGCGTGCAGGGGAGGGGCAGGGGGCTTGCAAACAGTATGATGATGAGGAGACGGTGGCTTGCTTGTATTTCTCAACCATTTTTGTTCGATCATGCACCACTTGTTTTGGTTTGCATCCTTTTGAATTCTTCTGTATGTATAAAAATTTGTATGATTGTTATGAAAATGCTTGCTGTATGTTTTAGGATCGTACTTTGCGCGCGATGCATCCTACTCGCACCTGTACACTGACAACGGAAGAAGTCGCGCGCATTCTCTGCGTCAGAGCCTTCATCAGCTGTCCGCGACGAACCAGGCTCTTCGTAACCAATACCTCTCTCTCATTGGATATCCCACACCCAATCAGACGACGGCCAGTGCGGGCGGCGCAGTGCCTTATCCTCCTCTCTTGCCACTGACGTCGTCTCTGAGGAAATACGCCGGCTGTCCAGCAAACAAGAGTACGTATCGAGACTTGGTGCTCGGTATTACGAATCTCCGTCCTGCCCACCAGAATCAGTCGTCCTCCGCGCACGCGGGGCTGGTCTACTATAACGGATCATATCCGCCAGGTATAACATCTACGCCGTCCGACGCCAGCAAGCCGGCGAGCGCCAGTTCGGGAGCGTTGGGCGCTGCCGCGACCAGCTGCTCGGATTCATCGCTCGGTGCTCCTGTGTCAGCTGCCAGTGCTTCTGCTCATTCTCCTCCGCCTGCTCATTCTGGCAAGAACGCTGGCAGTGGAGCAAACAAATTGTCGTCTTTTCATGTCTACAATTTCACCGGTGACGCTACACCCACTGCCGTGAATAGTATTATTCCAGGAGGCCCGCTCCCTGGTTCTAGGGTTACTCCAGGAGGCCTGCCCGTTTGCTTGTCTACGATAATTCCAGGAAATAGGCCAGCTGGCATGCCTAAGGTTACTCCTGGAGGTCCTCCAACTGGCGTGCCTAAGGTTACTCCTGGAGGTCCTCCAGCTGGCGTGCCTAAGGTTACTCCTGGAGGTCCTCCGGCTGGCGTGCCTGCACCAGCAAGTCCACCCGCTTCTAATCCTGCATCTGTAGGAGGTTTGAGCGTGACGGAAGCCGGCAAAGAAGTATCAGCAGGAAGCGGATCTTCAGGTAGAATTGTACAGATGACAGAAAAGGCAGTTTGCACCTTGCTTCAGAACAGGAGCTGTGGAATGACACGTGAGGAAGCTGCTGCTAAGATTGCAGCACACCGGGCAGCGATTCTAGCCAGAGCATTAGCCGGACCTAGCCAGACGACGAATCCCTTGGCACCGGCATCGTCGGTTACTTCTTCTGGCAGAGAAAACCAAGCATCATCGGCTACCACTTGCAGCCAGGCTTTTACTGGAGACAACCAAGCATATCACATCGGGTCTGCAATCTACAGATCAGTGCAAGAATCAGATGCCACACGGTCATCTGGCCAAGCTGCCTTCATCTCAGCTTCAGGTAATTCTTCTTCGCCGGCTGAGTTTAAGCCATCGGCGTCCTCTTCCAGCCAGGCTTCTGCTAGTGACAACCAAGCTTGTCATATTAGATCTGCGATCTATAAATCAGTGCAAGAATCAAAAGTCGCACGGGCATCTGACCAAGCTGCCGGTTCCTCAGCTTCAGGTACTTCTTCTTCGCCGGCTGAGTTTAAGCCTGTTGGACAGCTAGCAGTTTCAACTTCTGATCTATCTAATTTTGCAGCTGATGTACAGCAGCAGCAGCTGCAGCAGCTGCTTATATCTAGTCGGGCATGCTTGACAGGTGATAGCAATGCTGCTGCTTCTGGATCGAGTAACACAAACGCTGGTTCTCAGTGCGACAGTAGTACGTCGGCGCAGAGACGGTTGAAACCGCTGGGTCGCTACACGCCTCTATTGATGAATCCATTATTTCATAGCTCTCTAGACAGGTACATCATGCCTAGAAATCCTTCTCTGTCGAGCTCCAGCAGTAGTTCCGCCGCCGCCGCTGCATCAGCTGCTTTCAATGCTGCAATGAGTTTGACTAATTCCGGCGGCGCCAGTGCTGTCGCCACAGCCGCACCAACCTTATCGTTACCTGCTGCTACGTCCACCACCGGCGACCCGTCTGCCCCGGACACCCCGGCTCCAACCACTCACACCATGCTACTGGCAAAGGTTCTCGTCGGCAACAGTGCTCTGGGTCGTCAGGGTTACCGCAAGCCGCCGCCGCTCGACCCTGCTCAACCTTACGGACGCTTCTACGACTCGTGCGTCAACTCTCTCGAGTCGCCGTCAATGTACGTCATCTTCAACAGCTCCCAGTGCTACCCGGAGTATGTGATAGAGTATTCTAGTGAGCCTCAGTAGGCCTTGCATCCTCTCTGATGTCATGGAGTATTCTAGTGAGCCTCAGTAGGCCTGTGATTCTCACTGATGTCAAGAATCGAACTCTGAACAATGACACTTCAGTCAGTGATTCGTTCCAAGATGCCATATTTAACTCCGCTTTGCTTGCTTGTTGTTCTCAACTAGTAGTTCTTTGTGTATAAACTTGTTTCGTATTTTTTGCTGCGCGGCTACTTGGATTATCTGTACAGTAATTTGCGTCGATCGGGCTAGGCTAGAGTAATTTACATTTTGACGTTGAAACTGTTTTTTGCGCATGTAGTCATAGTGATAAATACAGCTGAGATCTACATATACTGATGATTATGCAGATTATTATGATGCTGACTCTAATATTGATGCGTGTTTCTTTGTGAATTTTGAAATGTGAATTTAATGTTGATGTGAATAATGTCGTCATGTTGTTTGATAATATTAAATCAATGATGTTAGTTTTAATGCCCAATTTGGATGTGCCCGTTTCCTTGCATGCAGTCAGCGGTCAGCAAACCTAGATTGATTTACACTATTGCTGTATGCTGCGAGTTGTATTACTGTGTTTCAATGGTGCAATCTGTGATTTCATACAGTCTAGTGTTTGTCAGAAGAGCTTGTCAAAGATGGACTTCGGAAGGCAGGAGAATTGCTTAGAGATATGCTATGCCAAAATGGAATGTTTTTCAAATGAAATAACAAGATGGCATCGGCTGTATTGATCTCAAGCAGGTAGTTTACCAGCTATAAGATATGGATATATGGCAATTTATTTGGATATGGGGTATGGCAATATGTATTCTTTATTCACCAGAATAAACGTCAAATATCAGATGATTGAAACAATAGTGCAATTAAATTAGGATTGACTAGAGGTGAAAATCAAACTACGATGAAATCAAACTACGATGTCATTACGTCTCTCTTCAGATAATAAAATTTATACCAGCACCGTTTACTTTTCTAATGTTTGCCGTGTTCATATACATTCGTCTTAAGTGTCATACATAGGAAGCATCTTTGGTAGTAAATGTCATGCAACGTACGTGTCATGTATAGGAAGTGTCATTGGTATTAAATGTCATGCAACGTACGTGTCATGCATAGGAAGCATCATTGGTATTAAATGTCATACATCTGAAGTGTCATGTATAGGAAGCATCATTGGTATTAAATGTCATGTATCTAAAGTCTCGCCACCTATTAGCATTGCCGGTGGGCATTGATTGTGTTTTCTGCATTAAAATCTCTGTATGTGTTTTGTTGATAGTTTAAAATGTACCGCGCTAAGTATCGTAGTTAAGATTTTTCTGTATGATGTTTGATGATGTGTAATGATTTATATTAATGATTGCATTATAAATGATTGAGTTATAAATGATTGAGCTGGCCTATCATCAGCATGTAAAGTTCTAATTGCTTGTGATATAATGTTGATGACATCAAGTTTCACGAGTGCTAGATGTCATTAGTGATATGAAAGCCCCATCAAAATCAAACATAATTGCTGTCACTGACTGTATACTGTAGATTCTATGTTATCAGACACGGTGGGTTTTGTATGTTGGGCTTTCAGCATGCATGCTTTGTAACGAGGCGTTTGTGATTTTGTACTGGTTGATAGAAATGTCTGCGATTTGCTAATGTCTTCTAGTTTTATCAAGATATAGTGATGATGTGCTGTTTTATTAGACGGGTGATAATTATGTGCACCTACATATTATTATAAAAAAAATTAAATAAGGTTAACATTTAATTATCTTTCTACTGTAAGGTATCATTAAGCATATGGTTGCGTACGCAATGTATATCATGTTTTTCCTTGTTGCTGTTTTTCAAGTTCAACTGACCGATGAATGGTATTGGTATATTCGTTGACTCCAGTGAGTGAATTATGCCTTTGCACAATTCCCTTCATGGAGTCCAAAGGTTTGGTCTAACAGCATTAATCTGTCAAGGATTTAGTCATCCTGTTCCACTTCCGTCTCACCTCCAGTGTGGGATGGAGGCGAAGACAACTTGCTGCAACTTGATCCGCTCCTGAAGCCGGTTCTGTGTTAACAGGTTTCATCATCCAATCAGGCTGCAACTTTAGAACCTTGTCTGTGTTCTATAGGTGTTCTACAGGTGGGTATGGTTAGCCATCCACTGAACCCAAAATCTTAAGTCTGTTAATATTTCTCCAGGAGTTTTTTCAGTTTTTTTCCATGCTTGTCCGTAACTCTCACCCTGTCAGATTTTGACTCGCATTTCTACTTTGTTGTGTTACTATCTGCAGTGTGTGATACTATCATCACTGTGTGATACTATCATCACTGTGTGATACTATCATCAGTGAGTGATACTATCATCAATGTGTGATACTATCATCAATGTGTGATACTATCTGTAGTGTGTGATACTATCATCACTGTGTGATACTATCATCAGTGAGTGATACTATCATCAGTGTGTGATACTATCTGTAGTGTGT
>JAQFYQ010001993.1:0-12365 GCA_034694885.1 Buchholzia appendiculata
GAAAGAGTTGCTCACAAAAACACGTCGTCTGACCGATTTCTACACCAACGTGACCACCCGTACTGGCAGTGTGCATGACTACGAAACCCTGCTGAAAATTTAACATAATGCAAATGAGTTGGAATATGATCAGGCTCAGCACCAAGAAGTTAGGCAGGAACAAGAGCTTATTGAAGGTGAAAGTGTTGAAAGTTGTGCAGTGAGTGAACTTAACTTAGTGTAACTGGCGATGCAGAAACTGGTAGTACCGGTGAGACCGGTACTTTTGTCGAATTCAACGACAATGACATGATTGACATCAGTTTCTGGCCAGAGCATGTGACACGTGACTTTGTTGAAAACTGGGCAAGAAGGGGAGCTGATGATATACAGATTTTTGATGAAAAAATGCTCATGCAGAAATCAGCAGTGAAAAAACTGGTGAAGATAAGAAATAGTCTAGCAGAAGAGAAGAGCGAATAATCATACGGCAACTTTGGGCCCCCACAGTTTCACTGCCTAGGGCCTCCACAAACCTAAATCCGGTGCCCGGCACTGACGAAACGTCGAGGCGATGTCGCCGCGATATCGCCTCGACGTTTCTTGTCATCTCTTACATGAAGGCCGATCTCAGGCGTACTCGTTGAACTTGAGGCAAATTATCGCAGCGATATCGTCGTGACAAATATCGCCGTGTAAAAAACGGTATAATGATTGCATAAAGAACATGATTAGTATAATAGGCCTGCTAATCGAGCAAAATTGTGATTAAGTGGGAGGAGGGGAGATCTTGCGATTTTGTACGAAAAATGTGGAAATGGCACTATAGGCTATCGATACGTATAGATCGATATAGGTTTGGAACAACTGATTTCTCAGATACGCGGCCGCCGGCCATTTCTGCTCGTAAAGAACACAAGCAAGAATCGCAATAATAATAATTATTATTCCGTGTTGATCAGATGCTTTCACAGATGGACCGAATTCTTGGCTCAGCGAGTGCCGCCGCCTGCTGCAGGCAGAACTAAGGCCATTAGTCGCCAACGTCGTCAATATAATACAAACCCAATTCTTTCACCCATCGTTACATTGCTTGATGCGTTTAAGCAAACAGCTAAGCTGTCCAAGCGGGCCAATAGCAGCTCTGAAATTGTTATCGTGCTCTAACCAGCTACAGCTAAGTAGCTATGCCAGCAATTATCTACTAGCTATTCAAACAGTCAAGCTAGAAGCTAGAAGTTTAGCTACCAGCTTACCAACTCAGCACTAAACTAAACTCAGCCAGCCTATTCGCGGCTAAGCTATCAGTAGCTAGGCAGCTTAAGCTAACAAAAGCTTCAAGGAAAAACTCATCAATTAAATTTACCAGAAAGAAAATTTCTCTGGGATTATATTGATTTCAAAGCACATACAAGTAACTGTTGCAAAAGCTATCAAAATTGCTTCATATCACGAAGGCAGTTGAAAAGGCTGTACTTTGAAACAGTGCAGTTTCCAAATTTTCACGATTTTAACAGAGAATTTATTAGGATTATGTCAGCAAGTTGTGAATTACCCCAAGGAAATTATTGGTGTCATACCTTGATAAGATACAATTTGATGTGAATTCGACAATTTTTAGTAATTAATTAATTTACAATGTTCTTTTACTTAAGTGACATTTAAAACAGCTGCAATTCTTAATTTAATTCATTAATTTACGCTAACAACCCGGTCATGTTTTGCAGCACTGCAATACAATACACGCAATGGCTTTTTGTGGTACACATTTCGAATCGCATCTATTTGATTTTGTTTATAGTGTATGGAACCTAAAATGTTGGTGACGTGTCTATCAATAATCAATCAACTTCAGTGAGCATTGAAACATTTTGCATACAGCATAATAGACTCATTGTTTAATGAACTTGGCTAAAGCAGTTATAAAGAGGTATTTTTCTCTGGATTTGTTTTCACAAATATATCGATTACAGATGAGTTGGTTTCATTCGTATATTCCTTATTCATAAAATGAATACCAAAATAAATTATTACGTTATTCTTTGCTAAGACCATAAATTGCACGCAAGTCATTCACAATAAACAGAACTAAAAGTAGGTTATTCATTTACTTAAAATGAAGATAATTATGACAATTAGCTCATTTGGGGTGAGATCCATATCTGATCAGAAAAACTCCATATTGGCGATTTGTTGGCTAGTTCAGCTTCCGTTGCTATAACCGTCACTGATTTGGTATCTCACATGTGCACTATTTTATATCCGAACCCTTGGTCCTGATCATTTTGATTCAACGGACTTGGAAATGTTCGACTAACGGGCGAGGGGGGGGGGCATCAAAGAGCGGCGGGGGTGCCCTGAACTCGGGAACGATATATAAACACAGTGTCAGTTTCTGAAAATAAAAGCATCCGCCATGTCATTGCATTTTATAAGATATTTCGCTGCGTTAAAATTGAGCGATTTGAGCAAAGTAAAAAAGAGCAGTCGGATATCCTTACCCTTTAAGGGGCGCCCTGGGGCCTGGTTAGGGAAATTGGATAACAAATATGCATGTCGTTAACTGTTTCGATGTTAGGGCTGGAGTGTGTGACCTTTATGCAAGTGACAGTAGTTGTTTAGAATTCAACATCAAAGATATAACTAATTATTATTTTCCAAATCAACGCTCCACAATTGGATAAAAACCACGAATTACCAAAGCAACAGTTAACATGTCTTTCATGTACAAATGAATTATATTAACCGAACTAGCTAATTATGTAGCCATGATGATTGGCAAGCTTTAACCTATTTCAGTGTTGACGTGTTGGACAGAAATAGACTAGTAGTGATAATAATTGGAACGGAAGAGAACGGAGAGGAAAATTTTGTCAAGGGCCCGCGAGTTCGTAGTTATTGCTCAAGGTCAAGGCCAGACAGACGAGCAGTGAAACCATGGAGCCAATGACCGAGCGTAGATCAGCACCACGGCCTGAATCGGCCTTGATAACAAGCGCTGTTTCTAGACGATAGCAGGTCCGTTTTTGCGTAACTGCGGTGCATACTCCTAAATGTATCACACAACGTAACCGCAGCTTGTGGCCATGGTTTGTTTACGCGAGCGATCCGCGCTGGCTGCACAATTACAATGTCTACTTATGGATGATCCTGTTTAGGTGTTGATATCTGAACCATCTGGTGATTGGTTGTAAATGGATCACTCATAATTTGATTTATTAATATTCGACATTGAACTTTGTACTGTCATGCTAAATTTTATTTACCATTTCACCATCATGCTGCTGCTTAAGCGTCACTTGAGAAGAAAATCGCAGAAAAAAACGTTGACATAAAAATCACGATCCTCTGCTATATCTCCATTTTTTTCGCTTTCACGATTAATTGTATTGTCAAATTGAATGCGGATAGGTCCCTACTTACTTGTTAATCCACGTTAGTTTGTTCCCACAACCTCTTTTCTTGTTCACTTGTTTTACCTTTTCTCTATGCGCAATAGACATAGGAGCTTTCTCATTTAACCTTAAGAATGGATCTGTCCATCTTAATCTTCTTGTTTGATCTGGTTTAATCGTTTGATCTTATTAATCCATTCAATCTCATTTGTTTTTGCACATAGTGTATCATATTTGATTATGAAAGGATAATAAATTTTGACAATCTTTCTTAACAGACTTCTATGAAATGTGTCCATTACATTTTCAAGCTTCTTCGTCAAGCTCAACAATTCCCTGTTGTACATGAAAATACTTGTCACATAGACATTGACATTCTTAACCTCGCTTGACTAATTAATGTGATTTTACCATTTTAATACGACTAGTTTTCATCCAGGCACAAGCTAGTTCATACATCAACATTTTAAGAGGCGACATCAGTAAATAGACTTTGTAATAGTGCCCGCCGAGTAACTGGGTCCCAGTGCGGCGTGTTTTCGAGTAGTTTTCCTGCCCTCATTTCTGACTATACCATTCTTCTGCCTGTAAACAACGCCTTGGACCAGGGCGCTGTGGAACTATTTGCACCGGGCAACTAAAGACAGATCTTTGTCATCGACTACAGGAAATCAGTTTCAAGAATTCTTACAAGTTATTAGTCGTGTTTTGAAGATAAGATTATAAGATGCGAACAACATTATTATTACTTAGTTTGTAGTCTTATGGTTATAGAGAGAGAACTGGTAAACAAGCAAACGTTCGTCAACTACTGTTTTTGCTAACTTGGATCTGTTTTAAGTGGATACGATTATATCGAACAAAGAAGGTTATAAAGTTGACAGTACTGTTAGCGTACTCAATGTGTAATTTCATGCCTACGAAGTGACGTTAGAACAGAGACCGAATTGGACAGCTATTGTAAACGTTCAGCTTAGGCCTACGTCAGTTGCGAGGAATTACGAATTGTCTGCTAATTTGCGTCCACGAAGAGGTTAGCGATGAAATTATATTATAAATCAAATGAATATTTGTATGCACTAATAAGTTGACCAGTTATGATTTATACCTAGAGGTAATTATTAGACTCGGAGCAATCTTGCTTATTACTATCACGTTATCAACTGATAGACAGCTGAGCCTGAACTGATAGACAGCTGAACTGATATACAGCTGAACTGATAGACAGCTGAACTGATGGATAGCTGAACTGACAGATAGCTGAACTGATGGATGGCTGATCTGATAGAACTGCAGCACAGATATAGTTAAACCTATCTATGATATAGCAGTTTGTGTTGTTATATAATTATTAGCAGATAGTAATGTGCAATATGAGCGGATATTGCAACATTAACAATGCAGTGACCGGATAGATCAGTCGGTAGAGTTCTGGCCTCACAGTACAAAGGTTGAGAGTTCGACTCCCCTCTGCGGCTGAATATGTTCAGTAGCAAACCTTGGGAAATTGCTAACACTACATTGTCTGTACGAGAAGGATCTTTGGTCGCCAACCTGTGCTCATCTGGCCTAGTGGAACGGTACGCGCTCTCAAGCATAGTACCAACGACAAGTATAACCACCGCCAGGACCAGCTGCCTTCGAACAGAACACTATCATCATTCATATAATATTCCGAGCGGCCGATAGCGCAGCGAGTTAAGAACTCGCCCGATTGATTGGTGTTTAACGGCACGTCAGCAAAAAGGGCTTTATAGTGCTTTCAGTGGATAAAAACTTCACATTAAAACGAACTCGCAAAGAACTCGCAAAGAACTAGCATCGTGTGCAGTGGGCCGCGGGTTCAACTCTTGGCCAGGCTGCGTTATCTGTAAGAAAACCGGTAAAGTTCTGTATACGCTCTGCTGGCACTGCTGCTCAGGGCTACACCTACCTTAATAAAGTACCTAACCTCCATTATATAAGTAAAATACCTGGCATTCATTAATAAGTACGTACCCTCCTGTATATAAGTAGAATACCTGACCTTCATTAATAAGTAACTCCGCTTGGGCGGGTCTCACCGGCTTTGTGAGACCTGCCTTGTCAGTCCCAAGCCTGGATAAAGTGAGGATGGGTTGCCGCAGTCGTTGCACCTACCTGACTGCGGTATGCCGAGGCTCATTGCAACAACCCGGCGAGCCTCAACAAGGATGCCATTGCACTTTGGCTCGCGGCATGAAGTGAAGCCTATAGGCTTCAGAAACTTGCCGCCATCCTCCCTGGCAAAGAGTCCGGCTGGCCTTCAGTCTAAAAAACCGGTTGGGAGGAGACAAGCCATGCACACACACAATCATTAATAAGTAGAACACCTGCCCTTCAGTAACCTGCTAACTGATATGTTATTATACTGTAATGTTATTATACTGTATTGGGTGTTGCATATTGTGTGGGCCTATGGTCACCCCAATTACAACTTAGCGGTCCAGACAGTAATCGATGTCATGTCCGCAAGCCTGACCTCATTGATATTTGGAATCACAATGAAATTTTAGCTATAGAATTTTAGTTTTAACATTTTCTGATTGATCTATAGTCCGAGATCTTTGATGACTTATTTTGAACCCCTGCCAGGGTATGTCCGCGATCTAGAAAGTATTAGGTGCAGTATTATTTAAGTAGGCTACTTGTTGCAAACTGCACGAGCCTAAAGCTTATTTATGGCTGCAATTATTATTAAGGCTAATGCACTCGCCACTGAATTGTTAATATTAATTTTATATTTATGACATCAGATTAATTTATACTAGTAACTTGAGAATAACTATTCATCGTATTAAACTGCATGATTTTTTCTGTATATGTACATTGTATGTGTGCTCTTTTACTCCGGTCCTTTATAATGTATTCTTCATACTAATCAAATCTTTAGATGTAAGAGGAAGTTCAATTCGTTTCTTTAGTCAAGATTGCTGCAGGTATTATCGATTGCATGTATATGTTCAGGTTCGCTAGACGAGGTGTTATGGATTGCATCATGTACAGTATATGTTCAGGTTCGTTGATCGAGGTGCTATGGATTGCATGTATATGTTCAGGTTCGTTGGACGAGGTGCTATGGATTGCATGTATATGTTCAGGTTCGTTAGACGCGGTGTAGCGGTATGCAGAACACCTAAACGTTTTTCCCATCAATAGCTTCATTCCTAAAGGACAGATGATGATGGACAGGTAAACTTTGCCTTTTGATGTACCAAAGGAAATTAGTGCACAAGTTGAAATGGAAGAAGCTGTGTGCTCAACATACATAGCACGCCTTCTTGTGGTCTTCTGCACTGAGAGGCTTTGATAAACTCACCGAGATATCGGCGTAACTCTGTATGTGATTGTAACATATAAATCTTTATTTCGCTACTAGAGCAGAAAATACAAATTCATGACAATTAATACATTTGTTCAGAAAACAGTAAAAATGAAAACAACATGCAAATGTGCAAAGCATTAAGAGTCAAAGAATTGCCCATGTCTTATAGTGCACACAATTCGAGTCAATCACAGAAATGAATTTAGATTAATTCACTTTTAAATTTACATGTTACCGACTTTGTAATATAACTTTTACTTCTGATGTTTCTGATATCAACGTCACATAATCTAGACGTTCTGTGTAAATCTTCATCATCATGATCATCATCATCGTCATCATCACGTGTCATCTACTACAAGAAGGTTGACTACTATGGATTTCCATCGTTTTTTGTCTTGAGCCGTTCTCTTTACCATCTCATATGTCGCTAGCCGTGTCCAACCTATAATATCATCTGTACATGTTAATCTTGGTCGTCCTCTGGTTCTTTTACCGCACAATTTTCCTTCCAATAATGGTACATATGTGCTGCCACTGGATCCTCTGAGTACATGACCAGCAAATTCCAACTTTCTTTTTTCAGACCGTATATAGTTCAAATTTGTATTCATTCCCTCTCTAACTTGCTTATTGGTAACTTTATCCTTCCAACTTATCTTCAACATCTTCTTGTAGCAGCAATGTTCAAATACATTTACTTTTTTGTGCATGGCTTTGTTCCACGTCCAGCTCTCACATCCATAGTTCATAATTGAGTAGACATAACAGTTTAATAATCTCAACTTGGTTTGAGGCTTGATATTTCTCCTCATTACCTCTTTGTTCTGCCAAAAAGCCACCGTTGTCATTGCTATTCTTGACTTCTAAGTCTTTCTCACATCTTCCATCTTCAGTGATCCAACTTCCCAGATATTTATACCGAGAAACTAGTTCAAGAACCGAGTTATTTAAACTTATCTGGAGTGGTGTGCTTCCTGTTTTTATTAACCACCATCACCTTAGTCTTCTTTGCATTTAAGTCCTAATGGAAATATAAATATCGTTATCAAATCATCTTTCTAAAGTCATGTTGTTACTGAACAGACACCATATTATTGGTCTTCATGCTGAGGGGCAAAAAACGTTGTGATTGCTATGAGGTTTTTCACGGCGTGGTGCGCATAATTTTCGTAATCAAATATGAATTACTCTGTCTTTAAAACTAGTTGCCCGAATGGCATAGCAATTTAGACGAACCTTGTAGAATTGGCGCTGGGCTAAGTTCATGAAAAGTGGTGATAATTAAATTGCTTCATGCAATCCGTAGTTTTTTGTTCAATAAGTGGGTTCTTTTGATTGTAGCCCACCATGTATTGTAGGTGTATAAAAGCCATAATACACCTTTTTAACCATCAGAACATTTTTAAATATGTACATTGAGTTACAAATTATTTAACGTTTCTAATTGAATGGAAATATTTACAGCTTAATTGTCGTGCATTTGCTATAATATAGCCTTGTTCTTTTTGTTATAAGCAACGATCATTCCATGGCGACCTACAAATAACGGCAATCTATCTTTAAGTTGAGATTGCTTGACAACTGAAAGCTTGCTAGTAGATATGTCAAAACATTGAAATGGCATTAAATTTGTGTGCATCAAAAATGGATGGATGTGATATCATACTCACCTACTGGATCCCCTAATGTCCGGATTACTCTAATGTCCATTATGAAGGTTCTGGAATTTACTGATAACATTTCTAACCAATGCATGTTTGAACGATTGAGAATGGTTCATTCATCATTCTTGCTTTCGTCTGTCGATACGGAGTCAGCAGAGATCACGTGGTCGCTTTTAACCTCTGACCCCTCTCCTTGAATCATGACGTCTCTGTCCCTCTTCTTCTCTAGTCAACTAGTAACTCGTCCTTGCCTGCATAGGCGGTAGGCTACATTTCATGGGTACAGGAGCATAGCCCCCCACCACAATTTTTTTTAAATTATGGGGAAACATCCCCAAAATGTCCTAGTTAGAAAATGTTCCCTTCTCCTTTTGTTCCCTTCTTCTTCTTTTTACATACATGAAGAATTGGAAAACTCCCGATCATCAAACCAAGGAGTTGATAAAAGTTATGAAATCTCCCACTCACATTATACTCGTCTGAAAAATCGAGCTCTAGAGTGCCTTGCGCTACTTGTGCTCGTAAAACTTCGCTCAATACTTGCTCAACAAATGCGGTGAGTTACCATTCATCCGTGGCTTGCTGGCGTCAAGTCGTAAATTAGAATATCAACAAGTGACTTGTGCCACCGACACGCGCCATTATCTCCAGCATGCACTTATCTCTTACATCTGATCTACGCTACTTACCTATCAGCTGGACTTTGGTGTAGTTTTTATTGCTATTTGTAATTAAAACTAGATTATTTCGCGTATATACATCTGCAGAGGCGATACCTGTAATATGAATGTAATAGTAGAGGCATAAAACTTAAACTCGATTCTTGCTCGTCGAGTGGAGTGTATTGCAGCTGCGGGTAATATGGCGTTTAGACAGGGAGCAACGGGCGTCGGAAATTCTACGATTCCCACTAGACATTGAATACGTAGCTGGAATTATTTTCTATTAATCGTAGACGTATCAGGGGCTTGGGAGGGCTAAATCCCTAGAAATCCTTGTTGATCCGCCGCTACTCCCCCCCCCCTCGACAAAAATTGTCCACGCCCTCCCTGTCCCAAGTCAAAATGACAGTCGCCGCCTATCCTTCTAATAAATTTATATCGGTAGGATCGCTGGAAAAAGAAGGGTTCTATATTCCTTTCCCGATAAAATAGAGTTAGGAAAGATTAGAACGATGATACATAAGATTGTGAAAGGATGATGGCTTTTTATTGGATTTATCGATATTGTTGTCCAAAATGGTTGACTTTGCGCCTCGGAATGTCAGTGACGGAAGTCACTGGCACGCACGGCGCATGTGAAAGGAAGTGTTACATACATACAGACATACATACATACTTTCAAACTAAAGTTCATTTTCAAACTAATGACTAGTTACATTAATCGCTTATGAGAGGATAATAACATATATTTTAATACATCTATCGCCTGTAATCATATCTTTACTGACAGCTTTACGGGATCCTTATAGATTGAAATGTTCAAGTTAAGCTTACATAATTTGCAGTTAATTTGTTTATTCAACTTTATATTCGATAAGGCTTTGAAGTTATTGCAAGTTTAGGCCTGCTGCTTCTGCTTACAGAAGTTCATAGCGCACCGTGTTAACGAGTGCATTTAATTAGGTTATATACGGTGTCGAAGATATGATTAATTTACATTTGAATACTAAACAGATTCTAACAAAATTTAACAGTGTAACATAGAGAGATGATCTAGGTACTGGATGAAAAAAGTAATCGTAGAAAAATCATGCACGCCAAATCAAACCAGCCCCTCAGCGACACAACTTCAAAATCTCTGATGGTGTTCTATAATAGTAAAGCACTAAGCACTCTGATCTAATAATAATTGTGTTCTACGTTTCTCATTATACGGGAAAAAATGGCATGTCTAAAACCTTCCAGATCCAACGGTTTCAGTCTTCGTACCCGGTTTGAATGCGTTATGCATGTGTGTTTACTACAGAGTTTGTACCTGGTACACTAGCTGACCTCTAGCGTACTGCGGGGTCACTGCTCGGGGCGTGGTACGCTGTCAGGCTTTAGTGCACGGATCGGTTTACAACCTCTGTTCGAGTTCACTGAGTACACGCTGTGTGTACACCTGTGTACGATTGCGTACGCATGTGTACGCTGTAAATCACTAATAAGCGATAATGGATGAATGGACTTGACTCGATTCAGATTTCCACTGCAAGTTCTGCAACCCAGTCCGTAACCGGAACGCTGTTGGCCAGGGTGGTTTACAAATTGTGTAATCGCACTTGTTGCCTTATTTGTGCGTGCTGAAACTAAATGCATCGGGTTAAAAACCAGTCCGATTGGTATTTTTTGTAAAACTCAATGTTTCCGATATTTTACAATTTGCATGCAATATATTGTGAATAGTCTAGCAACGACGATTCGAGGACATGGAGATTAGACAATGGACAGGTTGGTTGCCAACGACCTACTGAAAAGCAGATAAATAATGATGATAATGGTCATCATCATCGCTATTTATCGCCCAGACTGACATTGACCACAATTAGCGTAGGCCTTATAAAAGGCTATTTGCCTACGATTTGTTAAAGCATTACCTTGGCTACAACGGTGCATAAGGTGTACATTGTACAATAGTATAAGTTAAACTTTTGCCGAAATATTTATCCCCATAATTAGGAGGAAATTTTTGACAGGAACTTTCACTGTGATTAAACTACGCAGAGCATAATGCACTTGACAGCAATTTTACTGAAGCAGTTTTACAGCCGGATGCCCTTCATGACGCCATGGTTCGCGCCGCGTCCAGCACATGGTGGATGAACATGGGACACGGTGTAAAGCCCGAAACCACTGAGCTCATGAAAATTGAAGTAAGGTACTGTACTTGTACATGCTATTGATAATGGGTGAAAATATGATAGTGCTATTGGAATAAGGTGTTCGTACGAACATTCATTCAATAGAATACGAATTATCCATGGCGAAATTAGTTGATAACTTTCATTTTGTAACGTCGTATCTATCTAAAGGCGAAACTAGCATTTTATTACTTAAACTAAATATTCTTCACTTAATTCCGAAGTCCTTACAATATAACCGTTCGCCGCAATACTTATCCAAGAGCAATGATAATTAATTATTCATGCGTGGCGAAGATCGTGAGCTTATTTTTTAATTAACACGGAGTTTGAAAATACAATATGCTCACGGAATGCATTAATTGCTACTTCCTTCAATTAGATTATAGATAATTCACAGTCAACACAATAATTGTAAATAGTGCGTTATGAATTCTCATTGAAATTTATTTCGCACCTGCAGTAAGCTCATTCACTTATTTTCATTGTTAAATAAGTAGATTACATATCTTCTGCTGCTTTGTACAATATGCACTGCTTGTTAAGTGCAAATAGACAAAAGTGGGCCGAAACTGTGGACAAAATGTGGACACATAAGTTATCACTTTGTTATCAGGTATGAAAACACCCAGTGAAGTAACCCAGTGGGTGTCACGTGTCAACTCAACCCCCCTGAACTATATCTCTCTAGCTGTCAGCTTAACAAGTGGACGTTGAACAATGACAAAGAGGGAGGAAGAGTGAACAATAAATGTACCCATCATTCCAGAACTGGACGCTTGAATGGAAACAAAGGTGTTCACAACAGCACGGAAGGTATTAATGGCTACCTTCGTCTTTCGTTCCTTTATGATTGACCGATAATCAAATAAAAGGGAGATTCGCTTCACTGAACTTAGTTTTTTTCTTTTTCTCTCTGCTGAATATGAATGTACAATAGAAATAAGCTTCATACCATGCTTGGGTATTCGTGTTATTCTGTAATTACGCGAATTATCACCGCGAATTATACCGACATACAAAATGACTCACAGTATACAGAAATTAAAAGTTTGCAATAAATAATACTATACTGTAACTGACAAATAAAACCTGAGGATATGCGTCAAACAGAGCCCAATGAATAGAGAGAGAGA